>MU182236.1:98558-117540 GCA_016904865.1 Pissodes strobi
TTATCTTTAATAATAATTAGATATTATTACTATTAAAAAGAGATGTTGTTGCATTCATTTGTCGACATTTGAAGAAAAAACAGCATATTTTATTTGGAGGAAAAGTTACTTTTCCTCCATATAAAATAATATACTATTATCTGAGGCATAACGTTATTCTGGATTGAAAAGGATGCAATTCAATAAAGAAATAAATTTTAACAGACTTCTAACCGATGATCAACAAACCGGTCCTAAAGTATCATATCAAATGCAGATAATAAATTATACACAAATTAATATTTAAGGGCCAACGAATTTAGGCAAAACGTACCATTTATTGCTGAATATTTTCATCATAACTGATTAATATTAAAAGCGGGGAAATAAATTGAACTAGTATCCCAGAGCTTTGATATATGGAGCCTGTTGGTCATATTAATTGCCAATATAAGTATTAACAATAAATCAACCTTCAATAATATTTATTTAATAATTTTTTGATCATTTATAATTGTGCATTCCGCATTGATTGTTTGGAGTTATAACACTATATGGACATAAAATCGATGAGGATGCATACAATTCACAGCAGATGTGAACAATTGACAAAACCATTTTTAATTGTTGTCGCACGGGTTCAAGGTTTGAAGATTTTACTTGTTATGTTTTCATAACAATCACGATCAGCAAGCTTAGCCATTCAAATACCATCCTCATTCTTTACTCGTTACCCCATAAGCACCCACCCCACATTTCGAGCGTTTCAACCTTGTTTTTGGTTGTAACATTCTGTGCCCATGCCTCCACAGGTTACAAAATGATTCCACAAGTCACATTCAGTACTTCATAGTACGGCCAGCAGTTGCATTCGAAAAATTCGAACATTCCAGTAACTAGATTTTATTATCTGAATATTCCATTAATTCGAATATTCAAGTAGCCGATAAGTAGTCGAAATTCGTTATTCGAAAATTCCAATGTTTGAGTATTCTACTGCTTGAATATTCGCCTTTTTATGGCAGTGGCACGTACACTAAAGGGAGATCCTATGGCACTCGACGAGCTGTGTGTGTGTGTGTGTGCGAAGAAGTTGATTGGCATGGTTCTTGAATAACAGAGCTTTAGTTTGTAATTAGGGGGAAGCAGATGTCCTCGGAGTGAGTTCCACAGTGATGCAGTGCACCAAACATAGAAGTTCTGTTACGAGAAAAGACAATGGCTTTTTTTGTTACAAGAAAAGTTATATTGCTTGTTATAAGAAACTTTAATTAGTTAAAATATAATTTCATTTGCCTTATTATAATTACTAGAATTCAAATAAAAAGCCAATTTGTTACAATAAACTATAAATGCACTTTTCTTTAAATTATTACTTTAATTTACTAAAAATTTAAACTGAAAGATATCTCAGGGAGTCTGAGTAAGGAGTATGCGTCTGAAAGTTTTTTTTTCAAGTGCTGTAGTGATTAAAACGCGCAAAATAAAAGATTAAAAATTTCAAAAAACAATTTTTATTCTATTTCCTTCTAACAAAATAACTGTTAATTCTGTTGAACCTTCCTGGTGATAACTGCCCTTTAATCACCTTATGCTTCATCCGAGCTTCCTGGAGAGGGTTCCTGGAAATTGCTGTAGTGCCTAGGATCTGTCCTGTGACGTCACTGGAAACTGTCCTGGTAGGCCGAGTGCGTGTGGACTCAGTAGCATGAGGTACAAGGCAGTTAAAGAGTTCACCAAGAATGTTGTTACAACCCTGTTTCAATATGGCGGAGAGCGTCGCTTGTCTTAGCTTAGGTTTTTAATACAGAAATTGACAGGAGAGAACCAGAAATAATTCTTCTCAATTAACAATGCTGAAAAATGCCAAAACACGCTGAAGGAGAAATTTAGTTTAATTTAATTAAATATGCCTCCGCCAATTTTCACAGAATTGTTTAGACTGTAGACAATAATTATGTTTTTAAATCAGACAGTGAATAGATTACAGATAATAAATAAAATGAATAGCTATTTAAGCTGAGAAATATTGTAATGAGCAATATTTCAATAGAAAAACAATTACAGTAATCAGGTAAGAACAAAAATTAAATCACTAAATTTAAACAGGTAATCAGAATTTAATCATTGCCTGAAAGCTACTTTTAAACTCAAAAATCAATTCAATTCTAAAACAAAGGTAATGACAATCATACAATTCAGCTATTTTCTAACTCGAAAATCAATTTAACTCAAAAACAAAGGTAAAAACAAATTTAAATAGAAATAGAGAGATATAACAAATACAATAATTGTGATCTTGTACCGAACACGGTCGAGAAGGCTTGAGAAGGCGCTTTTTAAATTACAAGGTGACGATAAAATGTTTCTATAAGTTGAATAATAACTAACTAAGCCTGAATCCAACCGATAACGATACTAGAGAAAATGAGACTGAGTATCCTACCCTCTCGACAGTCTTAGTTATTAATTTCTAAAAATTGCCACCTCTAACTAGAACCTAGATATGAGCCCTATAGGCCAATTTGATCGATTCTTTAGTTGGGTTGCTGAACTAAATCCGAAATTTAATAACCCCTGCTTTTGTAGGATCAAATCCTTTTTTTTCTCTCCTATCAAAGAGCCTAAAGCCCAAAAAACTATCTCACATGCCCTACAGGCACAAACATACACACGGCAAAAGGCAACGTGGTAGGCGAAACGATGGTAGCCAAATACCAGAAATTCACAAGCTTAGCAGCTTCATTCTGCTTACAGACTCTACGATATAGGAAACTAGAAATAAGATCAGATATCGCAAAAAAAAGATAACAATAAAATAAATCAAGCCCTACCTTCTCTTAAACCTTTCACGCTGGTAGTCGGTATAAGATAAGATTTAAAATCGAGTCTCACCTTCCACCAGAATCACATCTCGAAAAAAAATTTCACTGACACGCAGTCGTCACAAATATTTCAATTTTTTTTCATCGTACGAAGTAGGAAGCGACCGATCTTTAACCATAAAATCTGAACTGGATATTTGAAATTATTTATCAATTTTAAATAATATATTCGACTGCTGTATTTACGTAGATTCAACCCATAATATTAATTTTCATTTTATATTAACTAGATAATTATTATCGACTGATATATTTAAAAGACCAGATGGGCAACATAAAAATTCAGTTATTAATATTTTCGTACTATTTAATGCGGAATTTTCCACACTGTTGCTACCAGGTCGATTCAGACAGTAATTCAAAATAGGTTGAAGATGAAAATTTATTATTTCAAATTAAAAACAAATAGAAGCGAACTCGGAAAAACCTGATGTTACGGAATTGTTAAAATTACCGTAACAGTTCTTGCAAAGCGATGTTCTAAGTCTTTCCAGTTGTACAACGAACGCGAGTGTGCTCTTACCGTCTTTTGTGACGTGACTGCCTGTCGTTACTGGAGGCCGGATGAAGCGGGCCAAATCCTGGGAAACCTGCCGTGAAAATATCTGTAAAAAAGTAAAATCTCGGCCACATATCTACGGTGTTCCAGACTATCCAGATCCTGGGTCAACTGCTGGTAGCCAACGCGACACACAGCTCTCATCTGAATGGAATGCAGCAGCTTTAGTGTGTGCTTAGTGTAGTGTATCAAGAAACACTCGGTATTTCACAAATTAGATCTTTAAAACATCCCGACTAGCCCGAGGTCTAGCACGAAGGTTATTTACATTACTCAGTTCACGTAGTGTTATTGTTTAGCTTGAATACCTGACACGGTCGGCAAGGCTAAGGTTAAAAACCTTGTTTAGTCAACCTTGTCAGTGCAATGTTTTGATACACGACCGAGCCGTGAACCTATACCAATATAGGATATAATATATAGAGAGAGAATACAAGACTGAGTAACATTATTACGTGTACGTAGATTATAAGAATATACATCATGTAGCTTTACCATCTGATGTATTATAGTAAAAGTTAATACAGAACTCTCCAGTTACCTGGAGTATTTATTCGATAGTATAAAAGGAGTTATACATGACGACCCTGCCAGGATTAACGCGTGTCGTGAGTTTTTGAGTGTTATGTGCCTCGGTGAATCCTGTGTATAATGGGTATATCCAGCTCTAAGCAAGCGTAGGTCACCGATACAGGGTGGTCAACTCCAACTTCATGTTAGAACATCAGGAAGAAATCAGGATGCCGATGGACATGAGGGTAGCGTACATCGCCACTCAACGCTTTGGTGGCAGCAGCTATGGCAGTCCTATTCTTAAAGCTAAGACCAGCTTACCGGAAGGGAGTGAAGCGACAGCTATCTCGAACTATGGTCATCAGGACGCAGGCAGCCCAAGTTCAGCATCTCAAAAAGACAGCAGTTGCGGATGAGTAAGACTTTTTTTTTTTGAAAAATCTAAGTGATTGCGTGACTATTGAACAGTGAACTATTTTATTTTACGATTTTACATTTTTATTCAGCGTATTATTTGTTTTTACTATTTATTATTAGCAGAGGAGATCCATTTTTTTATTAGCAGTGTTTTACCATAATCTATATTATTCTATCAATGTATTATCACTATTATTATCTCCGATAAGGATTATTATTACGATTTATTTTACACATATGATAGTTATACCATTACACTATGACAAAGAAAATTCTAACTATAATATTCTTTGACTATGACTATTTATTGGGGGATCCATACGACTGTAACATTACGTATAAATTTTATTGATTTTATTTTTGCTCCATTTTTGCACAGTATTTTACCTATTTAACCATTTTACCTCATAAGTCATAGTATCCCCGCAATACTAGTAATTTTATTTTATGAACGATATAATGTGGGATGAGATGATGATGGGATGATAACTTACTAAACTTGTACAATACATTTATCAAAGTTGTTCGTTCAGTTTACAAAACTATAAGCTATGAGCAAGTACTTATAGTTAAAAAAAACTGTTCACTTCAATAAGGGACAAAGTAATAAGAGCGTATCAATTGTTGAAGGCCCTATATAAGATTCCTACCTCGAGTATAGAATATATTGACCCTGAAATATTGGAAGAGGACACAGAAGAAGCAGCATCAGAAGAGGATACGCAAACAGATTGCAAAATGGCTATGACAAACGCTGAATTTTTCAATTTAGCAATCAAAATGTTCCCAGCAGAGTTCGATGGCTCACCCGACCAATTACAGACCGTCATTGATGCCCTTAGACTCCTACAAGTAAATGCCGAAAACCCCGAAGCCAATGCAGTAGCCTACATAAAGATAAGACTAATTGGGAAAGCCAGAGACCTAGTAGAAGCAAGTGACACCCTAACTTCAATAATAGACAAACTTAAAGTAGGAATTAGGGTAGAAAGCTCACAAATGTGCAAAACTGTTTGGCCTCAAACAGAGCAACAAAGATAAATCTAGGTTTGCCACAGAGATTGAAGACCTGGCACAAAAGCTAAAGAGAGCATACATCCACGAAGGATTCCCGGTAGCAGTAGCCGAAACCTACGCTACAAACGCAACAGTTAAGGCCCTAATAACGAATTCAACCTCTGAAAAAGCTAAATTGGTCATGGAAGCCGGAACATTCAGCAACTGCCAAGAGGCATTATCTGAGTTCTTAAATATAAACGACGAGACACCAACAAACTCAGTGCTATACACAAGGCCATTCTACCCCATCAAATGACATGGCACATTTAGAAGAGGTAATAGAGGTAATTATCAAGGTAATTATCGAGGTTATTATCGTCCAAATAACGCACAGTACAACGGACAAGACAATAACTGGAGAACACAACAGAATTACAACAGAAATGGTCATACCTACAGAGGCAGAGCCAATCATTTTGCGAATAGAGCCAGAGGAAACCAGCAGTATATGCCTAGAGGAAACGACGGATACGTAAGGCAGCTGGCAATAGTAGACAACACGGAAAACTCCGACGACCCTCAGATAGGTCCAGAAAGGGGGTCGTAAATATCTTTAATCTGGACCTCACACTTTCGAACTTTGTAGCCATTAACTCAGAGATGACCGGAAATGACAAGATTGTACTTCTTATAGACACTGGTGCAGATATATCGATTTTCAAAAGAAAGAAAATAAACCCACTGCAAGTAATAGACAAAACCGAAGTCTGCAAAATAAAAGGAGTCACTGATGGTGCGACAGCGGCAATAGGTACTACAAAAACAAAACTTTACTTCGGAGAATATCAAGTAAGTCGCAAATTTTATGTAGTCAACGACAACTTTCCTATTCACGCAGACGGAATCCTAGGTAGAGATTTCATAGCGAAAAATCAATGTCACCTAGATTATGCCAAATGGACGATAGCCGTAAAAATTTGAAATCGGTTCGTCAACTTACCCATCCACTCAGGCCCATCAGAAGACATCCTCACAATTCCTCCAAGATGTGAAATAATAAGAAAAATAAGAAATCTGAAACGCCTAATAGGAAGTTCAGTGGTTTTAAACAAAGAAATGTCCCCAGGTGTTTTTATAGCATCCTCAATCGTGTCTGAAGAAAGTCCTATTGTGAGAATTTTAAACACAACGCTCGAAAGTGTCACAATAAAAAGCGAAGACATCGAAACAGAAAGTTTAGAAAACTATGAGATTTAAAACATAAATACGACAATAGAAAATGGAGAATCAGTTTTACAACAGGAATTAAACAAGCAGATACCAGACTCAGCAAAAACTGAAACCATTGCTCTATGTAAAGTATTTTCCGACATTTTTGCTCTAAGTACGGATAAATTAACAGCAAATAACTTCTATAAACAAAAATTAAAATTGACAGACCAAAATCCTGTGTTAATCAAGAACTATAAATACCGCATGCTCAAAAAGACGAAATAAACAATCAAGTGCAAAAAAAGCTACAAGACAAAATTATTGAACCATGAACAGCGGAATACAACAGCCCGATATTACTCGTTCCAAAGAAATCACCAAATGGCAAAAAAGCGTGGAGACTTTGCGTAGATTTTCGTGTTATAAATCAAAATAAACTAGTGGCTGATAGATTCCCGTTACCTAGAATAGACGACATATTAGATCAACTAGGAAGAGCCAAATTTTTTTCAACCCTAGATCTGAAAGCAGGTTTTCATCAGATTCCGCTGGAAGAAAAATCCCAGAGACGTCACTACTTTCAGCACGGATACAGGAGTTTTCAGATTCACCAGACTACCATTCGGTTTAAAAGTTAGCCCTAATAGCTTTCAGAGAATGGTGAATATCGCATTCGCAGGCATTACACCTGAAAAAGCTTTTCTGTATATGGACGACATCATAGTAATAGGTTGTTCGAGAAACTACCACCTCAAAAATCTAAAAAGCGTTTTTGAGACATGCAGGAAACACAACTTAAAATTAATTCCAGAAAAATGTACATTCTTTCAAAACGAAGTAACATATTTAGGACACAAAATCACAAGCGCACGCATCTTACCAGACGACTCTAAATACGATATGATAAACAAATATCCAACCCCGAAGAATGCCGACGAAGCAAAACGTTTTATTGCATTCTGTAACTACTATCGTAGATTCATTCCCGACTTTGCACACATTGCAAGGCCGTTAAATATGCTTACCAAGAAAAATGTTCAATTTAGCTGGTCACAGGAGCGCCAAAAAGCATTTAACACTTTAAAAGCCGCTCTAATAGACCCAAAAATTCTACTGTACCCCGACTTTAGTAAAGAATTCATTTTGACTACCGACGCATCGAAAGAGGCATGTGGAGCAGTTATATCGCAGAACTTTAAGAGAGAAGATCTACCCATTGCATACGCCTCTAGAGCATTTACGAAAGGAGAAGCAAATAAGGCAACAATAGAGAAAGAACTAGCCGCTATACATTGGGCAATAAATCATTTCAGAACTTATTTATACGGAAAGACATTCCTAGTCAAGTCTGACCACAAACCACTTGTTTACCTATTTGCAATGAAAAATCCATCGTCAAAATTGACCAGAATGAGACTCGATTTGGAAGAGTTCGACTTTAAAGTATACTACATAAAAGGGAAATACAATGTGGGAGCAGACGCCCTGTCCAGAATCAGCGTAGACGAATGAAAAGAAATAGCCAATAAGTCAGTACAAATATTAGCAATAACGAGAGCAATGTCAAGGAAAGATAACAAAGTAGAAACAAAATTATCGAAAAGCCAAAAGTTCATATTCCAGAACTTAAAATTCTAGAAACCCTAGATAATGTCAGTATAATTAAACTACCTATGGTAAAATTCAACAATAAGCCCAACTATCTTAGGATAGTCTTGAGGAGAAAAGGTCGATCCAACGCCGAAAATTACGAAAATAAAATTATGATCACTAATGGCAATATGTTTCTAGCGACAATATTGTCTAAGCTCGAATCAATGACTAGCGATCATGGTATTGATATGGTCAAGCTAAAAGCAGACGACCAAATATTTAGACTGTGCACAATAAATAAATTAAAAGAAATAGGAAATAAGGCGTGAAGAATTTAAATATTATTTTACATAAGGATCCGATTGTTATCTCGAGTCGCGACGAGAAAACAAACTTAATTGGACAACTTCACGATGATGCATATCACACGCCCAGTGCATATCACAAATATACTTCATTTGAGTTAGTGTTTGCACGAAAAGCGGAATTGCTCGAAAATTTGTCAGGAGAGAAAATTGACCCTGTATACGATGTAGACGCTTATTACCAGGAAGCTCGACACCTGATACAAGCAACAAACATTCGCGCTCAACAGTATATCTCAAAAGCTAAAGAGCTGCGTAAACTGACATACGATAAAAAAGTTAATCAATTAGAGCTTCAACCCGTTGATCTAGACCTAATAAACAACGAAAACCGAACAAAATTTGATCCTTGGTACAAAGGTCCTTTCTCAATAACGAGTATAGAGGGGGTAAATTGCACAATAGAAGACGCAACGGGTAAAAAACAAACTGTACATAAAAATCGGATGCAAACGTTTGCGAACCTATAAGCTCAATCTCCATACTTTTAATTTTTTTTGTAAATTAGTTTTAAGCAATGCCGAAGAACACTTACGCGAGTGACCGAACATTAGACAAGTGCAGCGCATTAAAATAACATATAACAATGGATATTTCGTGTAACGTATGTATAGGGTATAATGTAATTTTCTTACTACCTTAATACGTATATCTTTCAACTTTATGTATATATTTTTCTACTTTTACGTATATTAGAATTTTAATTATTCTTTGCATTTGGGCTGGCCAGCCAAGCAAAAAAAAAGTCTATATTATATAAATAATTTACTAAAAAAAAGAGTGTTTATATCATATAAATATAAATAATAATATAACAATAATAATATATAAATATTTTAGCAGTCAAGAGAAAAAATATCCAACAGATTGATTAAAAATATTCATTACTACTGAAATTTAAAAGAAAAACATGCAACGTTAGTATTTTATCAGTTAAGCAATTAGATACATAACAGCAAGATATATAAACATTCCAACGTTTCATTCATCATTGTTATTATTATGTAATCGCATAAAACTATATATAACATTGTATAGTTTAGCTTTTAGATGCTCCAAAATGTAATGTATTAATTAGCTTTATTCGAATGTCCTGCAACAACAAAAACGATGAGCACTCACAAAAGAGGGGAGGTGTAGTGTATCAAGAAACACTCGGTATTTCACAAATTAGATCTTTAAAACATCCCGACTAGCCCGAGGTCTAGACGAGGGTTATTTACATTACGCAGTTCACGTAGTGTTATTGTTTAGCTTGAATACCTGACACGGTCGGCAAGGCTAAGGTTAAAACCTTGTTTAGTCAACCTCGTCAGTGCAATGTTTTGATACACGACCGAGCCGTGAACCTATACCAATATAGGATATATAGAGAGAGAATACAAGACTGAGTAACATTGTTACGTGTACGTAGATTATAAGAATATACATCATGTAGCTTTACCATCTGATGTATTATAGTAAATGTTAATACAGAACTCTACAGTTACCTGGAGTATTTATTTGATAGTATAAAAGGGGTTCTACATTAGCACCTCAGATATATGAGCACGGTCCTATTTGCGCTTTGTAGAGCAGGAGCAACTGCTGCGGTGGATACTGTATTTTGTTGCGAAATGGCGCACCAAGCTTTTGGGAGGCAAATTTTGAGATACTAGCAACGTGACCATGCCAGAATGTATTGCTGTAGATCGAGACAACCAGTAATCAGATTGACGAGAAAAAAGGAATGGCCGATCCTGTCTGATGTCAGGGCCCGCCGTATTGGTTTTCTTGGTAAACGTGGCTACTTGGATTTTTGCTACATTGAATTGGACCAAATTTCTGTCGCCCCAAGAACGAACTTTATCCAGATCTTGATTATTGCGTTCTGCTCTTGTCTGCGGTCATAATTCCCAGTCGCTGGTAAATGTTTTTCTGATCTAACTTGGGAGACAAGAGTATTGTCATCTGCAAAACTGTAAACATTATTATTGGTTTCGGTCAGCAGGTCATTAATATAGATGAGGATAAGAATTGGTGAGAGTATTGCGCGCTAAGGCACGCCTGCATTAGTGGTGAATGTGTCTGAGATGTGTCCTTCAACTGCAACGTGCAGCAATTGGTTCTTAAGGAAACTGGCAAGCCTACTGCAAAGAGACGCTCGCAGTCCGAAGGACGGCACTTTGTTGAGCAATCTCTTATGCCAAACTCTGTCGAATGCCTTCGATATATCCAACGCAATCGCTCGATATTCTTCGTAGTTCTCAGCTGCCCTGCTGATCTCTCTTGCTGATTGGCTACATGTTCCATGACTTTAGAGATTAGTGGAAGCAAGGCAATTGGGCGATAGTTTTAAGGCGTGGTTTTCTTGCCTTTTCATTTACTATTTTTTGGAACAGGTTGCTCTCGAGCGACTTTCCAAATGGGTAAATCCCTTTTCGATAAGGCAGAGAAAAAAAGCCTGGAAATAATAGGTGTTAGTTCGTTGGAGCAGTTCTTTAACACAATGGCAGGTATTCCGTCCTGTCCTGTCTTTTGCCAATTCGTATAAAAAACTATTTAAATTTTAAAAGACTTCTTTTCTAATAGTAGCACAGATCTATATAGCTACGCAACAGATGCCTACTCCGGTATTAAAAGTGTCGCTCGCCAATAATGCGATAAACTTAAATATTTTCCTATTTAGACGTGTTTTGCCCCTCCGTGTTGCCAAGTCGCGAACTGTAGTTTACCTTTCATATCACATTATGGTATTACTCATTTTCTTGGCAATCGTATGATATATTATGTCAAATTAAAGTTCATTATCAGATTCAGTGAATGGTGTGCTTGAACATGGGCTAAGACTCGCCTTAAATATCGGTGTAAAAGGTCATTACAAATTTTGTTAACTTATACTGTAATATCTCTTATTTATATTAAGTAATAACATTATCACGCAGGTTTTTGTTCCGAAGATCAAAGGAATTTTTGAAATGTTTATCGACATGTCGAAGTACCACTTAATTTTGTTTTAAACTCTACTATCAATATTATAAATTTGTTCATTTAAATTGCCGTTTCATTAATAAACTATCATACTTAATTAAAAATGTAAAAATCATATTTTTCTAATAAAATATGTTTGTGTTAATTTGATACATAAATATTTATCATAAAACTCGATGATTTGACCGGGTCAAAAAGTCAGCAGAAATATTGTTAGACGTAATAACTTGGCAACACCGACCCGTTCCCAGACGACTGGTTCACCCGCTCGCGAAAGCCGGTGAACATTTTTGGCCCATTGGAAGAGGTATCTGTTGCGTAGCTATATAGATCTGTGATAGTAGGTAGTTTGTTCAGCAATTCGATTCGATTCGAGTCAGCATTTGATATGTTTGAAAATGTTTATAATAATCGAATGCATACTTAAATAATCAGCTTTCCTAGTGTTTGTGTATCAAAATATTCAAAAATCGTCTTAATGTCCAGCATTTTTTAAATGATAAACCACAAACATAAGCCTATTAACCATATTGCCAAGAATAAAGGCAGTTTGATTTGAATTGGTGAAAGTATGAAGTTTTGCAATGGCACAAAAAACTGATCTATTTTTTATAGATCAGGGAAACCTAGTCGCTTCAAACGCCAGCGAACGTTGATGAATAATGTAAGAAAAAATATAGATTTTTATGAAGGACTTGTTTGTTTTTGTAATTATTTTTTGAAATAATCATTGGTTTTATCTAGTTATGTCTCAAGTTTATTCAGTTGGAATCTAGTGAGAGCTAATAGTTAAGGCAAATTCTCTCAACTTGAAAGCTATGTCAACAATGTCATTGTTAATAAAAAAGTGTGTGCTTAAGACCGCTCAATAGAAGTGAAAACTTCAACAAGGCGAGATTAATGTAATGAAATACAAGTATTTTTTTGTGTTCTATATCCACAAAATAATAATATTTACAATATATACAATTATAAATGCTTATCAATTACTCAGCTAAATTTTACCCTGATTGTTCTTCTTCATTTGTATCCTCAGATCTCACAGGAAAAGTATCGAGGGTAAATCAATAAAAATTAAAGACACGGAGTCTAAACTAACCCAAACTAACCCAAACTAACAGTTGGCCTAGTGGGAGAAGCAATTAGTACGGCCTACCAGAGCAACTGTTCAGAAAAAAAAAAACATGGGGAGAAGGGAACCAAGGTCTGGTGGAACGAAAAGCTTAACAAGTTACGGGTCACAGTCAGAAGGCTATTTAATAAAGCTAAGACAAATCATTATTGGGACACCTACAGGTCAACACTCATGGAAAAAAACAAAGAATTCCGAAGAGCCAAACGAGACTAGTGAAGGAGACTCTGCGAAAGCGTTAGGGAAGCTCCAGAATGCTCTAGAATCCACAAAAGCTTGGCGAGGAAATTTTCCGAAAGCAATGGAGTAGAATTCCTCAAAAAAAAATGACACCTACATGGAGACTAAAGAGAAAAGCTTAAAACTGCTATTCGAAACACACTTTCAAGCCTCATCCATAGTGAATACAGCTACCTCGCTGCAAAATCCGAGTAAGCCACGAAAGCCACCAAGGCTGAACGGAAGGCTATAGCCCGGCAGCTCGTGACAGAAAAAAGGGACCCATTGTTTACAGTCTGCCTATGAAAGGTGACATACTTACAGCCGTAAGCTATCGAAATATGCATTAAAAATTTCTCGCACTGTGGTAATGCATGTTGAAACATTAATTTTAGTTTGCAAAAAAAGGTCAACTTTTTACAGTCTGCCAATTACATGAATACAAACTAAGTTTGTCAAATCCGTCATAATCTTATTGACAGACGTTTGTCACGAGTGCAATAGCCACGCAAGCTGGTGTAAGTTTGTAAAAAAATCGTGTCACTGAGAACAATTTACAGTGTGCCAAGCACAAGTTAGACTCGGTTGCCAGTAAAGATATAACAATTTTACTAGGCAGACGTTTTGCAGATGTATAAATGTCTCTGACATCAAAACCAGTACAACTTGTTCCGAGTTATCATACAAATGTGTTTAATTAACTATTTTGCTTAACATACCCTATGCGAGGTTTCAGTCGTTGTTAAAATAGTTCAAATTATATACCAAGATGGCGACGAGTGAAGATGTGTTGTCAGTGGTTGAAATCAAAAAGTGCAAATATTGCAAGTCGGGGGTTGAAAAAATAGGTGTAAAGTGTGCAAGTTGTGCAGCCTATTTCCACCAGTCTTGTGCCCTACGAACAATAGGTCTACAAGTGGCAAGTGGCAGCAAATCACTAGTACTTTGTGGTAACTGCTCGAAAAAAGCGCGGGAAGACGAGATAAGTCAAGCAGTCTCGGAAAAAGAAGCAGAAATACTTACCTTAAAATCGAGGATAACTGCGCTAGAAAACGAAACTAACCACAGCTCATTTGCAGAGGTTTACAAGAGAATGGAAGCAATGCAGAAATCAATTCTTGAAAAATTTTCATCCCTGGAGGTCAAAGTAAACAATAACAATAACCAACATAAAACATTAGCTGTTGGAAAAGCAACGTTGCCAAACCATAATCAGCCGAACGGAACTTCGTCGAAGCAAGAGGAAGTGATCATACCTATCCGACCTACTACTCCTGCCAGTGAAACGAACGCGACTCGCGCTGCTGCAAGCGCTCCTCCTACAAACTACGCCACTGTACTCGGAACGGCGACGAACATCGACGCTGTGCAAACAGCCGACGAAGCCGAGGCCCAGGCTTTTCAACTGCAGAAGAGGAGAGGATGGAACCGCAACATTAACCCCGCCACGGAAAAAACAAATCAAAACAAACAGGAACAAAATACAAATTCTGAAAAAAATTGGAATGAGTTACTGAAAAGAAAGAAAAGCCAAAGGAAGGTCGGTACGAATAATGAGTTTGGGGAGTTTGAACCGGAAAAAACACCTAACCTAAACAAAAAAATCTGGCTATTCATAACAAAGGTTAAAAACACAATAACAGAAGGTATTGTTCAAAATTATATTTCTAACAAAAGTAACTTAAAATCTGAAGACATTGAGGTGAAGCAGTGTCAAGCAAAGAACATAAATGCCACATTTAACTGTTTTATGGTGGGTGTTCCTCCAGATGCTAAAGATATGGTTTATGGGGAATCTTTTTGGCCAGCAGGGGTGGGCTTTCAGCGTTTCGATTTTTCGCTCGGGCGTAATTTTTTAGACAAGCGTCCAAGTCGACTAATCCCGAATTAGTGCCAATAATTTCTACATCTTCCTTACATACAACACACACCACTCCTGCTGAACTAACCATTTTGCATCTAAACGTCAGAAGTATAAACAATAAAACTTTGCCTTTATCTGTTGCATTGTCAGACATAAATCCAGATATTTTCCTAGTCTCTGAACATTGGATGCAAAATGCCGATGTAAGTAAAGTTCATTTTCATGGTTTTAATTTTATATCTCACTTTTCAAGAATCGTTGTTAGGGGGGGTGGCACTGCTATTTTTGTGAACAGCTTAATGGAAGCAAATAGCATAAATACAAAAACTTTACCAATAGAAAAAGAGTGTGAATTTTGTATCACTAAAATTAAACATTGTGATATATTTTATATAGCTGTCAGTTTGTACAGATCACCAAGCGGTAATCTTGATCTCTTTTTTTCTGTGTTGTCTGAGTTGTTGGATGAGATTTATAGTACGACTGCATTTTTTATCATTGGGGGTGATTTTAACATAAATTTCGCTACACCTAATATTAATGCTGATCGCCTCTCAAGTCTAATGTCCGGCTATGGGATGTTGTCAATTGTTTCTGGTACCACAAGGCCTGGTTCTGGGTCGGATACACAAATAGATAATATCTTTACAAATATCTATAGTGAGGACACATTGTTCCAGCCTTATATTACGGACTTGTCTGATCATTATGGACAGATACTCAAAATTCCACTTAAAAAATCAGCACCTACGAAGTTCCTACAAAAACGGTTTTTTGTGGAGGCAAATATAATGCAGTTTAAATTATACTTGCAAAATGAGACATGGACAGATGTTTATGAGGCTCAAGGAGTCCATGAAAAGTATCTGGCTTTTGAGCGGATAATTTTGTATTATTTTGAACTCTCTTTTCCAATTTGTGGCAGCAGAGTGAAGGCGGATGACTGGGTAAATAGAGACATTAAAAGGTATTCAAGTTTTATAAAGGATTTATATGTAAATTTTAAAATATCAGGATCCCAAGCCGACTTAGAGATATATAAGACTGAAAGGAAATATTACAGGAAATATATATCTGATCACAAAAAGAGTATAAATGATAATAGGATAATAAATTCAAAAAACAAGAACAAAACAATGTGGAATATTTTTAACAAAGAAACTAATAAAAAAACTTCTCTGCAGGACATTACGATAAAATCACAGGATGAAAATCTCTTGGAAGATCCTAAAGATATCGCTAACACATTCCTGAAGCAATTTACCTTACCACTATCAACTTATTCTGTTCCTGATTATCGCTCAAATAATGGTTTTCCCACAATATTTCTAAAACCTGTGGAGGAGAATGAAATCTGTAAGATTATTTTAAACTTGCCGAACAAATATTCAGCGGGACCAGACGAACTGCCTGTAACTGTTTTGAGGTCTGTGGCTGAACCTGTCTGCACTCCTCTATGCCATATAATTAATGAAAGTTTTGTATCTGGTATCTTTCCCAATAGACTAAAAAGAGCGAAAATTACTCCCATTTACAAAAAGGGTAATAGGCAGGATTGTATGAACTATAGGCCAATATCTTTGTTACCATCTGTGTCAAAGGTTTTTGAGAAGGCATTATATATCCGGTTAATAAATTTTCTAAATAAGCATAATATATTAAAGAAACATCAATTTGGATTCAGACAATCAAGTTCCACAGAGCATGCAATATTTACCACCTTAAAATATATCTTCGATAATGTTGACAAAAATCTGCAGGTGACTGGATTATATTTTGACTTGTCAAAAGCCTTTGACACACTAAATCACCAACGCCTAATTAATAAGTGTCAGAGCTATGGTCTACGTGGTGTTTGTGGCGCCCTGTTGGAGTCATACCTACGGGACAGAACACAGATGGTATCAATATCAAACAAAGGTAAATCATACTTTTCACAAGAAACTGATTTATTACAGGGAGTGCCTCAGGGATCCATACTTGGGCCTCTGCTTTTTCTTTTGTATGTTAATGACTTACAGATAGGGTCTGAGACTGGGATAGTGTGCCAATATGCAGATGATACATCTGTATTGTGTGCGAGCAAATCCGACACAGAATTATCCATACAATGTGGTGAAGTGGCAAATGACATGTTGGAATGGTGTCATGATAATTTTCTCCAGCTGAATGTTGATAAGACAGGACTAATAAGCTTTTCAAAACTGGGGGTCCTCCAGAATTCTCTATTGGTAAGGCTCAACCATAGGTCAATTCCTACAGTTGATTCCCTTAAATTCTTAGGGGTGGAACTAGATTCCTGTCTTAGCTGGACAGCCCACATAAAAGGACTGCAGGCAAAACTTTGCAGTGCATGTGCAGTCATAAGGCGACTAAGACATAGCATCTCTGTGGCTTGCATTCGCTTATATTATTTTGGCTATGTACAGTCTATAATGGCTTATGGGATTGCTTTCTGGGGATCGGCAAGTGATGCTTCAAATATTTTCACGGCACAAAAGAGAATAATCCGCTGCATTCTGGGTCTCGGTCCTAGAGAATCATGTAGACCTCATTTTCAGAATTTAGATATTATGACAGTTCCATCTCTATTTTTTATATCGTTGGTTACTTTAATTAAACGAAATCCGACTTTTTTCCTCCATAATTTTGAAAACTATAGCAATGACATGCATATTGCTACACGCAGCAGGTCTGAACTGGCAATACCTACTCATGTGTCGGCATTTTATGAGAGGGGTCCATATTACATGGCCATAAAAGCATACCGGTCACTACCCGATGATATCAAGTGTATCACTGGTGTAAATCTTTTTAGAAAATCTGTTGTGTTGTATGCTAAAACTAGATGTTTTTATTCTTTTAATTTTCTGTCCTAACCCAGACTTGTTTTAACTTTTAGTATATGTTTTAAACTTTGGTAGTATAGTGTTAACTTTTTTAATCTGTGGTGTCCAATTTTACCTTTATCTTTATAAGTTTTATAATATTTATATGATATATTTTTTTTAACCTTCTAAGCTTTATAATTTTAATCTACATCCTACATCAGCTTTAATAATTTTAATTTCAATTATCATCATTAGATATTACAGTTTTACTGATTGTAATGTTACATTTATTTTTCATAACATAACTTATATTTGCATTTTCTTAAGTTCAAACAGCATGATAATTGTAATTTGTAGGAATTTATACTTAATGATAGTTTCTATCACCTTGTCTGACGTTGCTTTGTCACCCCTTGTGATTTTGTTGGCAATAAAGAATGTTTATTATTATTATTATTATTATATTATTATTATTATTATAAAAATTATTTCGCATAAATGTACTGTAAGCAAAACTAATTTTCAACCTATGGAATCTAAACCTAAACGCTTCATGATATTCCGCAGAGAACAAAACGGTTTGCATTCGTCTTTGATTTCCATTATCTATCATCAAAATTTCCAGTTCAACCGGAAGTTAAAATTTTTCGATCTAGAGATTTTTCCAGTTAAGCCGGGAGTTGCTGCCAGATGACCAAAGACATATAAAAATAGTATATTATTTTATATGGAGGAAAAGTGATACTTTTCATGGCGCGCTCGTGTTTAACAGCCGAACGGAGTGAGGCTGGTAATAGGGAGCAAGCCATGAAAAGTAACTTTTCCTCCGAATAAAATATGCGGTTTTTTCTTCAAATGTCGACAAATTAATGCAAAAACATCTCTTTTTAATAGTAATAATATCTAATTATTATTAAAGATAAGTGGGTTCGCAAGGCGGCTTAGACCGGTGTCGGTGAATAGGCACATGTTGTTGCTATAGTAATGTAACATAAAGCTGTCAGTGGACACTGTCAACAATAATTATTTATTATGGTTGCGTCTCCGATTGCGTTTTAATTCCGTATTGATAAGCAGTTATTGAGTAAGATCGATAAAATAATAACCAATTTGTTCCTAAATTAGTGATTTTTAGAAATGCAGTCACAAATTGAGTGATAAATACAAATTGTAGTTTAATAAATCTTGAGTTGTTAACGCTTATTTTGTTGCCCGTTTGTATTGTATCTATATTGCTATGACAACACTTTTACCTCCGCCGGCGGAAAAGTGAAAAGTAAAGCTCCGGCGGAGGAAAAACGAAACTTCACGGCCTCCTACACAGTCGAGTAATGACGGATTCACTGACGTTTGAAGAAGAAAAGATTTTTTCTACAGCCGCGCGCAAAATAACTAATTACTAAATTCAAATGAAATCGCAAAATCGACGAATGCCGTGGATCCT
>MU182236.1:134319-159652 GCA_016904865.1 Pissodes strobi
TCGCATTCATTATTTATTTCTATAAGATCATTAATTTTTAAGATAGGTTTATGACCAATAAAAATGCTAGTTAGATTGCAACTCATATTTAATGGCGATTATTAAATACTCATTGCATGAATACCATTTGCAAGAGTGCCTAAAAACGCATTTAGTCACTTCATATACAGGATAGGTATAAAACTTATGTTTTTTTCATCATGATGTCGAGTTTATGATATTGTTTCAAAAACAAAGATATTTCTAAAAGTGATATGCGAAAGTTTTATTCACTATTTCATCACTTTTAATGACAGAAAAAAAGAAAATAAACTAAATTCTCTCAACTCAACAGAGGTATATTCACATATGAAAATTTATATATTTACTGATCTACTAACCCAAAAAGACAATATCATGCCAAAAATAAATGCACAAACATCACATCGTGCAGTGTTCCCGGCTTCGGGCAAGAATATATTTTCGCTAGTTCTATAAACGGGCGACGCACGCGACGTTTAGAAAATTCAAGGTAAATTTTTCTGGAGTAAAGCTGGCTTCGAACGGGTAAGTAATAATATAGTATAATAATTTAGGTCTGTAGCGGATTTGTTGCGATATGCCGACGAATATGAATAATTTGTTATACCTTAGGTATACTAATACATTTTATGTATATTCTATCATCATTGGGCATTGTGTTTCCAGGCTAGAGCATAGGTATAATTCTTGACAAATTGCATTTCGAGTTTTTCTGAAATAGAGGTATTTCCCTTTTTATCCAAATACAGTAGTAAACAAAGTTCCCATATGTACAAATGTTATGCAAGACTTTTGCATAACTCTGCACGTTAACACGAACAATTTTTATAAATCTGTTTATATGTTCCACGGTTTAAATATTTCCGGTTACGTAAACCTATCACGCCCAAGCCCAATAAATAGGTTGACATAACTTGCATAACTCTGCACGTTAACACGAACAGTTTTTATAAATCTGTTTATATGTTCCACGGTTTAAATATTTCCGGTTACGTAAACCTATCACGCCCAAGCCCAATAAATAGGTTGACATAACAGAAGCTATTGCCTCCCGCGAGCGTCAATAACTCAACTTCAAGCTAACATGTAGCATGGCCTTGTCAGACAATAATGCGCTAATTAATCTGCTTCCATTTTCCGACGCGACGGTGTCATCGTGTATTTCGGCGAATGCTGGTTTGCTTTTATTGCTTGGCTTATTCTATTTTGGCTCTAATGCATGCATTGCTGGATTTAGAAGTAGCAGAGGTAGACACAGACCTAATTTCGGTTTCGGTTTTCGGCCAAAATAGCCCTTATAGGCCGAAGGAAAAGAAACTTTTCGGCCACGAAGCCGAAAAAAATTATTAGAGGTCTTGTCGCTCGTGTCACTCTTGCCGGCTGACCAGGGTCACATAACACCTTTAGGTGGTCACTACCGCTTCGTTCTCGGTTGAGTCAGCACGTGTCGGATCGCGGCACTCATGTCGTTATTTTGGGTAACACGTGGCAATTGTGCAGAGACCGCGTAGTCACCCCGAGGAAGGATAGGACGCCCTGGCCAGCGTCGTCTGTGACGTTCAGAGTTTTAGCCAGTGAAAGGGTCCATTCAAGCTGGTACCCAGGCCGGGAGAAACCGGATGTTTCCGTGTGACCATTTTTTATCTGTGTATGCTTATAGTTTTGGGCAAAAGTCGGGAATCACCAGGGACACAGGCCTATCTTACTGGAGGTTCCTACCAAATAGGCCTCTCAAACTGGAATAACTTGTAACACAAGCAGAAGGGTAGCTGTGCCTCAGCCTAAGCGCCGGAAGAGGGTGTGCTGGCGGATTGCCTTTGCAGCAAAGCCAACCGCTTCCCGAAAGGTGGGCATTACAAACAAACAAACAACCTTTAAGCGGTATGTCACCAGGATGACTATAACACTAGCGGTTACAAACAGCTTGTGAAACACATTCCTACACTTGACGAGTCCTGGACTTGTGCGCACCTCACAAACACATGCGTCGTTTAATGTTTACGTTTATATTTTTATCTCTTCATACCATGCCCTCGGCTCGCTTCGCTCGCTGCGGGGCGCATCCAAACAAAACTAACGCAAACTTACCCAAATTTTATAAAAAGAAACAAACATAACCTTAAAAAAATAAAAAACATATCTTGGTACTGGCGGAAATCGAACCCGGGCCATCCCAAACGCAGGCACAGAATATGACCACTGCACCACGAGACCTGCTGAAAGCAATTTATAGGACCGTAAAGACATATGTTTGTCAGAAATGTGTTTGTGAAGCGCGCACAAGCCCAGGCATCGTCAGGCGTCGGAATGTGTTTCGCAAGCTGTCTTTATCCGCTTTTGACACTGACTGCTACGGTGCCGCTGTCGGCTGCACCGTGGCAGCATCGTGGAAATGATCGTCGAACTTTGGGGAATACAGTGATAATAATAAAGCGAATACGAATCGAATAAGCTATATAGGATCGATCGATGACGAGGCATCTGCCAGAAGGCAAAATGAGACTTGAGAGGTGAAGAAGCACGTGGTTCCTCTCCTGAGATTTTATTTGTAATGTTATTGGTTTTTATCTGAAAGTTCTACAAATTGTGACAAATTGTTTTATTACTCGATTTCGATTTTACACTTTCCGTTTCGGTTTTCGGCCGAAAAGGAACTTTAAACTTTATTCCGAATTTCGTTTTTGATTTCGGTTTTCGGCCGAAAAAGAACTTCATGCCGAATTACGTTTTCGGTTTCGGCCGAAATCACAAGAACGGTCTTCGGTCGGTCTCTAAGCGGATATATTTAAAAAATCTGAAAACACAATACAAAGTTTCGAAATAGAGCATGGCTATATTAAATAGTACCTTGCTCATAGAATACTTTGCAATACTTATGCACTTTCATCTCGAATTTTAGTTACCAAGATGATAAGCACTATCAGACAAAAGTATTGCAAGAAATTCTAGAAAATTTTGAATTATTATTATTATTATTATTATTATTATTATTATTATTATTATTTATTATTATTATAATTTTTTATTATTATTATTATTATTATTATTATTATTATTATTATTATTGAAGTCAAAACTTCGTTAGCGTCGTTAGCACGCTGAGAACGGGAGTGATTTGAGACTCGATTAAAACGAAAAAGTGACACTAAAAAGGGATCTATAAAATGTAGCCTGCGAGATAATGAGATTGAATAGAGTTTGATACAGTTTTGTTATACCTGTTTATAAAAAGTAAAAAATAGAGTTCGTCCGATCACTGAAGTTAAACAACGTCGGGCGTTGTTAGTACTTGGATGGATGACCGACTGGTTTAATTTTATGAAGTTTTCTCTTCTACCGCGTGTCAACTGCATACATGATTTTTTCCATTTCTCTTTTAGAGCAGTACACTGTGATGATCAAACAATAAATGCTTTGAAGCATTTTTAATATTATGGTAATCTTTAAACTAATAGGATTGTTATAACTTTATAGAATCACGTCCACTAAGATTTAACTTGAAAGGATACTAAATCAGCTTTCTTGGACAAAGTTTATTGAAAAATTTAAATCAATGAGCCAACGTTTCGGTACTGCTCAGTACCATCTTCAGGGCTACAACAATCAGAGAAAATTGTTTTTTAATATAATAATAAATTATTTAAAATTAAGGGTTGGCATTAGTTTAAAGGACAATAAATTTAATAAATTAATAATACTAACCAATAAAAAATTAAAGTTGATAACTTATTTTTTGTAAAAATGTTGTCAATATATATAAATGTATGCTTATTAAAATTATATAAATATATAAAAAGGAGAATATTTAAAAAGTTAAAATGTTTTGTTTTACAGAAACAAGAGTCACTACAATACACACAAAAATAGGCATTTACAAATTGTTTTTAACTGGACTATAACTTAAAAAAGACAGGGTGCAACTCAATTTAAAAAACACTATTATCCAGTTTAAAAAATATATAATTAAAAGACTTGACTCACCCAGATTATTCCAATTTAGTTACCAACGGTAATTCAACAAACGACATACTTTACACATTTACAAAAACCACGCATACAAACAATAACAGAGAGAACAATTTCACTCGATCGCAAGCCAAGCGATTCGGTACTGCTAAAAAGCATTAAATATTGCACCTATATGAGTTGGACTACTATTAATTGATGTGGTCACTCCCACCGTTGTAATTATTTTGGGGCTGCGCTAATTATGTTGTGATAAATTACACTTAGATCTTGGGTGTCTCTATTGAGATTAACACAAGGGCGATTTTTGTGTATGTGGCACATTTCTAAAAATAGTCTTTTTTTGTTGTTAACTTCATTATCTAAGATTTGGACATCCTGAAATTTAAATATATGTCCACTGTCAAAATGGTGTCTGGCCAACCCAGTCTTTGGATTATGCAAATTCGTTATATTGCAATCCCTACGGTGTTCTGAGACTCTATTTTTGAGATATTGCTTCGTCTGTCCAATATAACTATTATCACAAGCCCCACATGGAATTTTGTAAACAACACTGCTCTTATTGTCTTTGCCAGTTTTATCCTTTAAGCATGAAAAAAGTTGTTTTGTACTTTTGGTTTGATACATAGCAATTTCAATATTCTCAGTCTTTAAGATTCTTTTGAGAGGTTCTGACAGCCCTTGGATGTAGGGTATTTTATAATATCTTTTTTCATTAAGTAGTGAACTTGGTAAATTTCTTGGTTGTTGTGGGCGATGACTCAGTAAATTATTAATTAAGTTTTTGGGATAATTGTTTGACATCAATGTTATTTTTAATTTATTCAGATTTTCTTTCCAAAAAATCTCATCGGAGAGCTTGAATATTCTGTCTCGAAACTGTTTTATAATATTTAATTTTTGTTGAAGTGGGTGCTTTGAAAAATAATTTAATACTCTATTAGAACTAGTTGGTTTTTTAAAAATATTCAGTGTTAGACGTTGGTTTTTGTTAATGATTAATAAGTCTAGAAATGATAATTTTTGACCTGTTTCTACCTCACAGGTGAACTGTAAATTATTATTTACTCTATTTAGCATAGAAAGCAGCTTGTTAACTTTATCTTTAGGTACTGAACACACTGAGTCATCCACATACAAGAAAAAGAACGGTATCTCAAAATCAACATTATCCAGAACCCTGCTAACAACAAAATCCATCACCAAGTTGGCCAAAATAGGGCTAATCGGGGCCCCCATTGGTGTGCCGAATATTTGTTGATAGCATTGATTCTGGTATGTGAAATAGCTTGATTTAAAGAGAAATTTAATTAATTGAAAAAATAATTCCTTATCAATGGTGGTGTATTGAGCAATTGTAAGCCAATGAAAATCAATTATCTGTATCACGAGTTCCTGTGGTATGCTTGTAAACAATGAGACGACATCAAAAGACACAAGAACATAATCTGGGGGCAAAGTCAAGTCTCTCAATTTAACAGCAACTTCGTATGAATTCTTAACATTATATTTACATAGCGATGTTAAGTTATTTAAAATGTCGTGTACAAACCTAGACAGTTTATAACCTGGGCTACCAATACACGAAACAATAGGTCTTAGAGGTCGATTTTCTTTGTGTAATTTTGGGAGACCATATATTTTTGGAGGAATGGAATTATATGTTTTTAGTTGTGCAGCTGTTATTTCATCTATGTGATTATTGCTTTTAAGTTTATTTATTAAGTTATTTCCCTCAGTTTGAAATTTGTTGGTTGGGTCTTTGTTTAATTTAATATAGGTATTTTCGTCTAAAAGCAAATTCATCATTTTTTGTTCATATTCTATTTTGCTTAAAATGGCTGTGTTATTGCCTTTGTCAGAGGACACAACAATAAGATAATCATGTTCTCTTAAAAAACGTTTAGCTGCAGCAATAGTATATTATTCAACGAGCATGTAATGATAGCTATTACTCATGAGGATGAAGTTTGCGGCACGAGCCGAAGGCGAGGGCCGTAATTCATCCGAGTGAGTAATGGCCATTACATGCGAGTAGAATACTATACTTTTTCTACGATCATTATACAGGGCCGATCAAAAAAGGGAGTCATAGCCAAGATTAAATACAATTTTGTTAGGCAATATTGACAAAATATAATACTGAACTTAACATGAAATAATAATAATAATATTATAATACTTTTTATTAGTAGAAACTACAAATTAGTATATTGTATCAATCAAATATCAAAAATATAAGATAAAAGAAAAACAACGTCAGGAGGAATAAATAATACATCATTATACTTAATACAAATACTATATAATAATTAACTTTTTCTATTTTGATATCATAAAGAAGTCTTTTCGATACGCAAAGTAGTGTCGAAAAGAAGCTCTTTTCGACACTTCTTTTGTTGACTGATTACTACGATATTAACAAAATTGTTCAATACCAAAGCTCACTAGCAAAAATTTCGACACCGTTTTGAATGGGAAACCTAATAATACAGACGTCAAAAGTGACAAGATGGACGTCCAACTTTTGATCGCGACTTGAATAAATTAATGTTTTTCATTAAAAAACGTGCAAAATAGAAAAAATAGTATAAAATACACGTTTTAAAAGACATTTAGCGCACTCGCACGTTAGGAAACTCCCCGCAAGCGGGTCGTTTCCTAATTTCGTGCTCGTGCGATAAAATATGGTCTTTTAAAACTAGTATCTTAATATACTATTTTTACCTTTGTTGCAAGTTATATACGGTCATCTGCTTCATTTATAAATTTATTAATTTCATCTGGAGTGAATGTTTTGCACTTTTTTGCTTGATATCCCTCAGACTTTCGTTTTAAAAAACTGCGCAACTTTGAGTAATTTTCTATATTAATGTTGTTATTTATGTCCAAAGTGCTTCTTAACATGGAGTACTGGCTCCATAATGATGAAGATTTGTATTTTTCTGAAAGTTCTCCAAAATAAGCTAATAGCACATTTTCAGAAAAAGAATTGACGTTTTTGCGGGCTCGCCAATCCATAAAAGTGCTATAGGTACACCATTTCGTACTTTTTCCTGGATTTTTCAGGCAATAAATGCTTTGTAGCTATATTTGCAGCATTTAAAACTTCTGGGGGCGTACACATTTCTACTTCATTTTCGGAATCGGATTCCATAATTATTATTATTATTAAATTTCTAAACTCGCAGTCACTTTGACGTCTGATCTGACCTTTGCAAAATAGTTTGACAAAAGAACACGGTCATGGCATGCCTGAATTTGTTAAAACCAGTGACTTCTTTAATATTACTCAACGGCCCGTGAGTAATGAATGACATTGTTTGACTGAAAGCAGATCTATAATAATGTTATTTTTTAATGATCGTAGAAAAAACTTTTTGGTAAGGGTCTTTATAGGAACTGCCTTGAGAGTTTTTTTGTTTATGAATAAAATTCGTTATCACGTTAGTACACAAAGACCTTTTTTCGTTTTTATCGGCATTCTCTGAGTTGTTAGAAATACAGAATTCAACGTCTGCCAACAAATGCAAAATAGGTAATTCAGAGAAAGTGTGATTGACTGAAAATTTAGGACCAAGTTGTAAAATATTTTTTACATTTGTTGGCATTTCCGTACTGGTGGTATCAACTAACCAGTTTTCATTATTGCCAATTACGCTGTCAATTACACAGTTACTTCTACTTTTTAATTTTTTGAGTTTGCTAATGTGCTTAGTTTTACAAATTTGAAATACTCTATTATATTTGGTATTCACTGTAGATTCAAAAGTATTAAGAGTTAATCTAGGCAATACTTGTACTACTTTAATGCGACTATTATTTATATTAGTTTGAAGTGTATTGATTTGAAATATTAAGACCTTAATTTCTAAATTTAAAATTTTTTTGGTAAAGTGATCGATACATTTTTTGATTTTGTTTACATACGGACTATTAAAATTAGTAACAGCTGATAAGGTACATTTAAAATGCTGTTGTAAATGGTCCGGAAAAATACCTAATCTTCGGCAGCTGATGAGGAACGTTCTCTGATTGATTAAGCTAGCAAGCTTTTCTGAAGAACGGGACCAACATTTTAAGGCAGACGTGACTTCCTCTCCGTGTTGTTCCGTAATATCTTCGTAAAAACCCATGTCAATTCCAAAAGCCTGGTGTGTTGTTACTTTATAGAATCACGTCCACTAAGATTTAACTTGAAAGGATACTAATCAGCTAATAACCTTTTCATGAGTAAATTTGAAAATGAAATCAGTCAGGAATTCGTATATTTTCCAAGGGTATGGTACAGGTATGTGGATGACATTTTCGCGATTTTCGACACAAAAACCGCTAATATCGAAGATTTTGTAACCAAACTAAATAACCGTTTCCCCACCATTAAATTTACTTATGAAGTCGAGAACAATGGCAAACTTCCATTTTTGGATACTTTAGTGATTAGGAACGATAATAACACACTAGAATTTGATATTTATAGAAAAAGTATTGCTACTAACCGATATATTCCTAATGACTCCTTCCACTGCGACCAACACAAATTGGCCAGCTTACATTTTTTGGTACACCGTATGGTTAACTTTCCTCTCAGCAGAGAAAGATTTAATAATGAAAAGGAGACAATTAAGAATATAGCGAAAGTTAATGGTTTCAATACTAACTTAATAAATAGACTAATTAATAGGCATTTGTTTAGAAAGACCATTCGTGTTTCCACTTCTTTCGTCAATAAGGATGAAAATACAAAATATGTCTCGATACCATATAATCCTCAGTATACTAGAGGACTTCAAAAAGTCTTTAAGGAAGTAGGTTTAAAATTAGTATACCAAACTCAGTTCAACATTAAGAAATTATTAGGTGGTCCAAAGGACAAAATTGAAATATTAGAAAGAAGTGGAATATATGAAATTGGATGCATGGATTGTAACCAAAAATATGTTGGGCAAACTAGGAGATCTATACAAACGAGATTCAAGGAACACATAGCTCATTTAAAGTATGGTAGAACAGAAAAATCAAGTGTTGCCGAGCATGCTTTTGATAACAATCATAGAATAACAATTAAAAATTTAAAATTAATTCATAATATAACTGATAGGAGATTATTAGACGCATATGAAAGTATGGAAATTATTCAATGTAAGAATAGTTTAAATAGAGATAGAGGACCTATTCCGTATAGTCCATTGTATTGGTTGATCAAGCGTGACTAGTGGGATTCCAGGATTGGTTCCTTTGGTTCCGCTTGATTAAGCAAACATTTAGTATAAAAGCGAGTTATGTAGAGCTTTAAATTTAGTTTTAATCATCTCCTGATGATGCTAACATGGTTAGCGAAACGCGCGTCGAGTGCAATAATTCTGTTTCGGTATTGTGGATAAAACTCCGTTTTAGTGCTTAAAAAAACACTAAACCATTAGATGTCAAATATGGATTAAAAAGTATTAAGGACTGTTAAGAATTTAAATTTAAGCTTTAGGGAAAAATAGATGCGGATGCCCCTTCATCAGCGAATTTTTAAATTAATTAAAAAACACGCATCCTTGGAAACACAAAACACAAAAATAAGTTTTTACACTACAGCAAGACAAGAATTGGGGGGTTCTACGGCCCTAAACAAAAAAAGTAAACAATAACCTTGCACTTTAAAAAGAAGGTTAAGAAATTGGTTAAAATATGCGTGAGAAATAGTTGAATTTTGCGAATTAGTAAGCACTAGTAAATAATAAATCCCTATTTAGATGGTCCACTTTTTTACATATTACACATGCATACAATGTTGTTTATTATAAGCCATTGAAACTAGGAATTCTAGTAAAAGTCGTAAAATAAAAATTCAATGTTGCCAGAGTGCTATAAAAAAAATAACGAAGAAAACTCTAATAGATATTTCAGTGTCTACAAGATTTATTAATAAATAAATTTATTGTGACGGCAACTGCAGATTAATTTTTAGTTAAAGCAGTCGCTAGGAGCTATTGAAGTTGCCAACTAAATATATACTATTTTGGGTGAACTGTGATATACTGTGGGTTTTTGCAAGCCATTGACAACAAATTTATGAGTTTGGCTTTGATGCAATTATTATAAACACAAGGCGGAATAATGTTGAATCATGTTAAACGGTAAACAATTGGGTTTCTTTAAATACGCTTGACTTTTTTGCTCTACAGCCTCCAAAATTTATTTTAAAAATGCAATTAAATGTGTGCGTTTACTTCTTTCTTTCTAGCTTGTTTTATGGCACTGCTGCAATGCAATTTGTCAACAAGATTAGCAGGTGACCTCGACGTTGACTGGCTCTAAACCCTATCGTGACCACCAATGAAAATGCATTAGACTTTTGCGTAACACTGAAACTTGCCAACACTTGATTGTTACTTTTAATCTAGTTAAAGTATGACCATGGAAGGGCTATAATAGTATACAGCAGTATACAGACAGCACAACATAGAAGATTGGACACACCTAATAAACACTACCAATTGATAATCTGGAAAAAAAGATAAAAGAATACAAGTTGAGCATTATAATTTAATTTTATTATTATTAGGAAATGCATTATTAAGGCTGGTGGTTTGTAGGCACGGTTAAGAGATAATCGAATTTATGGTAGTTAATGAAGGAAAGTGCATATTGATGAATTCTTTATATAGGTCTAAGTTTCCGATGTTATTAATAGGGCAAATATATGGTTAAGATCTTTACCACAATCGCATAAAGGATTGTCTCTGAGTTTCAATTTATGCAGGTATTCAACAGTCAAACAAGTACCTAGTTGTTATGTGTCTACCATCTAAATAAGGCAAGCATGAAAACCGTTTTTTGCATGGAAACACCGACTGAACTTTTGCGTATCTATAATTTTTATTAACCATAATCGAAGACCAATCTTTTGAACCAAGGCGTGCGTCATGCGCATTATAAAATCCTTTACACAAATAGTGCACTATATAAAAATCGGCCTTTCCCATTGGTCGATCCGCATGACCCTCCGCTCGCTTCGCTCGCTACGGGGGCTCAAGAAAAGGAAACCAACCAGGTGCTAACCCAAGACACACCCAAAATCAAGAAAAAAGGCTGTTTAGAAACATAATCTTTAAAAAAAAATTTAAAAAATGCAACGGGGTTCGAACCCGCGTTTTCCAGGTGAGACCTAACGATCTAGACCTCTACACCACCAGTGCTCTTGTCAGAAATCGATTGCATCACGCAGACATATCGTAATACGAGATGGATCGACCAATAGGAGAGGTCAATTTTTACATAGTGCACTCTTTGTGTAAAGTATCTTTAAATGCGCGTCATGCCTTGGTTCGCGTGTAGGTTATGTAACTCAGGTAAAATCGATCTACGCCAGGTGAGAAAAAATGATAAAGAAGACACTTTACAATAACAATGTCTGTTAAACTTAATGAAATTACACTTTACCCGATCACTAAAATGCGCCTGTCTTTTCGGGTGAGGTATTCGTTGAGTCTTGGTCACCTTTATAATATAGTTTTCTAAGAATTGTGTTGTATTTTATGGAAAGTGGTTATTTAATTTAAGCAACTATTTTAGCGTTTTAACAACAGACAGTTCAGCTTTTAATTACACGAGAATTAATTCACTTTAACTAAGACCTACTGAACAGATTTAACTCTGAAATTACTTTGCTTAGAACTTTGACAAATTTATCTTAGCTTCGACTTTTTTTTACTTTAGGGGGAGTAGGGATCGGCAAGACAAGAAATCTTGTCTTGATAAGCAATTTCTTGTCTTGTCTTGAAGTATTTTCAAGAAATAAAAAAAAATCTTTTCTTGAATATTTCTTGAGAGTTGGTGTCTTGTCTTGACTCAAGAAATCTTGAAAACTCTTGACATCTTGACAAAAGGGGAACCCCCGTTTAAAAGTCGTTTCTTGATACATTGACAAAAAGAAAAACTCCATTTAAAAGTCGGGATGAGATTGGTTGATGTGATGTTTATGCTTTATGCGGGTAATCGAGCAGCACGCGGTCAGGATAGTATTGTTTTATAGTTCATTGCTTCATTATGTGTTGACAAATTAATTTTTTTCTTAGTTTAAAAAAATTTACTTAAATTCAAAATTTCTGTACGCAACTGAAGTAGATCCGCTGAGCAAAGTTCTTTTTGATTCTAATATCTTACGCCGTAACATATCCAAAAATAATAAAAAAATCCTTTGCACATAGAAAGTCATTAAGCATTAAAAAATTATCCAATTTAATTTAGCCCACAAGATATAGTTTTACCAAACTTAAAGTACAATTTTAATTTTCTTTGTATTGACCTGATTATTATTTAATAGTCAATATTCCGAACCCCTTTAAATATTTTTTGCCCATTTTTACATACTTATTTCATTTGGTCGCCACTGAAGTAGACTCGCTTTGCAAAGTACTTTTTGATCCCAATACCTTAAGCCATAACATATCCAAAAATGATAAAAAGACTGAAAAGAAAAAAGTAATTTTTTACATAATAATTTTTTTTATCCTTCCTTTATAAATATTTCAGTGCTTTTTTTTTCAATAAACTAGCAAACAAATGAGTTTTTTTTTAATTTTATATTTTCAAGAAATATCAAGATTTTCTTGGTTTCTTTCCAAGAAGTCTTGAGCTTGATAAGTAATTTCTTGTCTTGTCTTGAAAAACAAAGACCATTTCTTGTCTTGACAAGACAAGATCAAGAAGTTGTCAAGAAAATGACGACCCCTAAGGAGGAGCACCCAGAGGCGATTGCACTCACTTCCCAAGCAACACATACGATGGCGCTTTATATCCGAATTGTTTTAAAAATGATTTATAAGTGCTTCATTTATGACTATATGGAGTTACTGCAGAATCTCAGATTACCAATTTGCTTAAATGATATTTTGGTTCTTTAATTTAGTTCTTTAGGCGGTTTAAGAACGTAATTTGAGAGCTGCTATAAAGTAGCTTTTTAATTGTTCTATAAAGACATTCATTATGACTTTTAAGCTATATACTTGCTTTGTAAACATGCATAAGATCCTCTTATACAGACAAATGATATCTTTATAGATGCTTTATAAAGATTATTTAAACGCTTATATGCCATTTAAAGGGACAGATTACCAGCTTAAGCAAAATGGCGTCGTAAAATACCACTATACAGGATGTTAAGAATTTTTGTTAGCGACTTCATATTGTTTACTGAAATCTAATGTTGATAGATGAAACGGCATTTTATTAGAAAACAAAATTGGGTTTTGGTAGTAAATTAATACATTCTATTCGTCAACATTATTAGAATTCATATAAAACACTTGTTTCGAATCAATTTATTAAAAAATTATTGATTTTTATGAAAAAAAAGTTATGAAAATAATTCCTAAAAATTTAGAAAAATGGTCAATTTTCTAAACTTTGATGGCGAGTAGTAATTTTACGAGGTAGTATATAACATAATTACAATACATTTTTTGTGGCATGTCGTTTTTAGGCATTCCCGCCTGCCCTCAATAGCTTTTTATACATAACTCGTTCAAATTCCATATCCTCTAGAAGCCATTCTGAACGGCTATTCCTACAACCTCTGTAATTATCAAGATGTCTGTTTGAGTTGGAGTTTTAGTGGAGTAGGAGATATTCCTGTAACCATTTTGCAATATAGAAGATATAATGAGGCGGCAACTCTTTCCAAATATATAAAAGTTGTATAAGGCATATTTAATCGCGTAAATTGCATTTATGTCTTTTTTAAAAAACAGTTACATAAGCGCCACATAATAATACTTACACAGCATTATTGCAATTTAAGAGCAAGTTTAACTTCACTATATAGATGCTTTATATGTTCTTTATAATGGTGATGGTAAGCGCTATACTTAGTTCAAGAAGTTATATAGTAGCTATATATTAAGCATATATACGTGTTAAAAGAGTTATATATAAGTACTATAGAATAGTTTTTTTGAGCATTTAGTTACACTTTTATAATAGCTGATTAAAGTGGTCCCTTTAAGACAAATAGCAGACATTTAATAATAATTAATATATAATTAATTATTTTACCTTTTATAGCATCGTTTTACTCTATAAACTAGTGATATAAACGTCTGTTTAACCTTTATAAATCTTTTTGTGTTACTTGGGTTGAGCATATTATGATCACTTGGGAAGAGTTTTAGATTCGGGGGACGTAATACGGAAATGGCCTTTCACACTAGTGGTACATAACCAACAGATTAAGGTTCGGGTTTCAGGTTTAGGGCATCCAGAGGGGACTGCACTGATATACGCATAGTCACTAGATGATCGGAATTGATGTGAGACAAAATCTGCTGGATTGATGCATGATGGTCGGCTATGATAACATTTGCTGACCATTGCAATTTAAAGCTCATTATTGCCTTGTATTTTCAAGTTCAAGTTCAAACTTTGGACAGGATGATTATTATTTTTAAGCATTTTAGTAATTCACAGTATCAGCACTATGTTTCATGGAAATCATCGTATACGTATCATGGAACAATACGCCCATAAAGATGAAGGCTCACAAGCTTTGGATTACTACTACTACTAAATATGATAATAATACCTTATCATTTGCCAAATTGCGAATCTTCGTCTCTGTATGTACACCACTTATCATACGTGGATTTTTCCGGTAGCAGACCGGAATTTTGCAGTGCGAAACTGCAAAAATACTTTAAAAAACGTTAAAGTGGAGTATTTTTAATTTATTGTTCATAACAATATTGAGGTTATCAAGAAAACAAAGCGTTTTCGTCGAATTTTAAATACCGCCATAACGATCATTAGTTTCAATATTCGAGTTTGCCAATAAATCATTATAAATTTTATAATATAATTACCGTTTATTTTCACTTCTTAAGGACTAATGTGTATAATACACGTGTGGTAATTCTTTATTAACGTACTTATGTGATTACCCAACTCGTGTTACGCACTCCTCCAAATTTCACGTGCATACGATAATAAAGCTTATAACTTACATGATAAGTTACTATTTTGTAAGTATTTTACCAAATTCTGCTCATCCATACAATAAGTATTTTGGTATATCTCATCGATAGCCGTGTGAAGATTAAGATTATGAACCATCTCTTTTTATCGTTCAGCGAGACGTTGTTAGCAACATGTTGAAAAAGTCGATTGACTGAGAGTAAAAATCACAAAAAGTCTCGTCATGTTTTTATCGATTGATAGTCTAGCTACTTTTCGTTTTGCCCCATGGGTAACTTTATATCGCTTTCTCTTCGATCGATGAAAATGCAATAACTTTTAGTGAAGCTTCTATGAGCGATAAAAGTATATGCAGTCGCCAAAACGAATTAACCGGGATTTTCCAACGTTCTATATAACTACATTTCTATTCCCCCATTTTACTATAAATCTGAAAGTCATTTATTATCTACGCTGACATCGATCTAAAAGGGCAATTGCTTCGCTGGCATTCAAGAAATAGATCACAGTACATTAACAGATATTTTATCCCCCATATAAGATTACTTTACTACTTCAATAAAATATAGGGAGTAACGCTTGAAAGATTGCCTATTAACTGATAAGTGATAATAAACCGTATAGACGAATGGCTGCTTACATTTTCATTTGTATATATATTATTATCTAGCATCGGGTTTGTAATGCCGGCACCCCTATGGAACAAATTGTTCTGCTTTCACCAGTTTTATCGCCGCTTATTTAGGATGCAACTAATATTCTGCACTTTCAAAGAGAAAATTGAAATATAGTATAGTTTAATGCTTTAAAAAATTAATAAAAGAATATAAAAGTGGAAACAGCAATATTTAAAATAAATTTTAAAATAACAATAAACAACACAATATATTGTGGAATTGTTGTTAGTGAAAAAATATAATTAAAATTCCATGTGACCACCTCCATTCATAAGATTATTCATGATGGCATTTCTTCTCTAAAGTTTTGGAGGATAATGGGACTAATTTTGGCAAATTCTCAATAATTCTTCTTAAAGGCTTATTCTTCTAAAGGACCTTAAATTATAAGCACCCCTCTTATGAAAAGCCGTAAAAAAAGGGTCCAGTAGATAAAGCTAGGGTCACATAACCGGCCCATTGTGGCTTTGATCTTCACATCCCGCCAGGCCTTGACCTCCAGTATCGAATGAATTGAGAGGCTATCTAGCAAGAGGGGTTGAAATTAAATTATTTGAATAAATCATTCGATAATTTGTAGACTAACCCTACTCTCAGCTATTTTATATAATATTTCCTCCAATTTCCGCACTGCAGTTGCCACGTAACAAATGCCAAAATGGATGTTAGGTTATAGGACCTGCAGGAATGGCTGACAATTTTTATAAATACTATTACCATGTTTTTTTCTTTGATATGTAAAAAATAACATTTTTTCCATACGTTTCAAATATTTTGGTCCACACGCTATGTGGATGTCCATAGAAATCAACCTAAGAAACAATAAAGATGAATAGAGACAAAATAAATGCTCAAGCAAGAACGTGGTTCTTAGCAGAAGAGAAGAATGGAAGTTAGATAATATAACAATATGGTTAACAAAACGAGTTTTATTGTATATCAATATCACTATAAAAATTTAGAGAAAAATATTAAATGTTTATAAGTATACAAAAAGTAATTAATACATTTTCTGAGTGTAGTGAAGACTAAATTTCTACTTTCGTCTCGTCTCATCTTGACCCAAAATCAATGTGATTTAAGTACGAAATGCAAAGATATTAAGAAAATGTTTTAAAAGTGGCTTTTGCAAAATTTGGCAAAAAAAAAAGATTATAAACGTAAATGATGAGAAATGATCTCAAGCCTAAATTAAACCACTATCCCAGTGCTACAACTTTCTATTTTTTTTTGTTTTGCAATAACGCAAATACATACCTATTTTTGCTCCTTTTTACCATTTTATTATTTGCTCAAAATTATTTCCATTTGGTTCTAAACAGAAATAAAGCCGATTTTCAAATTCCTTCCTAAAATGTATCTGGAATACCTACTAAGCATAAATTATCTCCTGACGCAATTCTTCCAGATAGAAGCCGACTAAGTTTTGTAAACTAATGATTTTATGTAAACCCGTAAAAAGAAGTCTATGGGGTGAGCTCTGGTAATCTTGGCGGGCACTGAATTTTGCCTCTTCTGACAATCCACAGGTTTGGATAATTACTCTCTCACCATAGCAGAGTAGTGTGTGAATGTACTATCTTGCTAGAACTGTAGAACACCTTTATTCAATTTTAGATTGTCTTGAAAGCCTCTTTGGTATTCAACGTCATGAACAATCAAACACTTTAGATTGATTTATCATTTTAGCATAAACTGGGCTGGTTAAATTTCCTTCAATAAAAAAACTATGACATCGTCTCCCATTATTCTTGCCATAAGCATTGAATTTTTAGGTAAATTGAGTGTGCCCCTCTGTAAAAAGATGTGGATTAACGTCGCTCAACAGGAGCTTGAGTTCTGTTTACTAGCATGACCAGTTAGAAAAATGTCATCACTGATGCAATTTTTTTTCTACACACATGTTAAAAATGGAACTTTTAACACTGTCTACTAGCCTTACAAATGCACTACTGTCTTAAAATAACTACTTTAAGGCACTAATGTTGAAAGTAAAATGTCAATGTTTTCAAAAAAACGTTAAAAAACATTTCTATTTTATTTATTTACGCTTATATTAATAGTACAATTTGACCAACTTGAAAAATTAATTCCTTCCTCAGTTCTGCTGTTCTTCGTGGTTGAGGAGGATTGAACAGTCTTGATATGAAAGTCTTCATATCTTCCACGTTGTCAAGAGTCAACTGACAAAGCTCCTCCCTGCGGCAGGCACCAAATACTCCTACAATCGTTGTTACTTTCATCAGAAGGTACTTACTCATCGTCCGGTGCGCACTTCAGAAACTATTGAATATGATCTCTAGAAAAAGTTTTTGATTTTTTGGCCTAGTAACCCTCTCCTTGACGCTCCAAGTAGGCAATCAGTTTAAAATGTTTGCTGATATCTGCGTCGTTATTTACACGTAAAAGTTCTGGCAAAATTTGTAAGACTGAAAATGTATGCATTTTCATTACTTTCCTAACAGATTCTCTGAATACGCCGGTAGTTGCTGCAAATTATGACTTTGTATTTATAGAAATTTGGCCAATAACCTCAATCTGTATATCTTCATCCAAAACTCTAGGTTTTTGTATTTTTTTATTATTAACGGATCTAGTTTCTTGACATTTTGAAACCAAATCTCTTATTCAGACAAGGCTGACCTTTTTCTCATGATGCCTTTCATTAAAAGTAATGGTAGTTCTAAAATAGCATAGACACTAAGCAGCATAAAGAAAAATAATTTTTGCTAGTTCTTTCAGAAAGAAAAATACACACAAGTTATGGAAACAGCAAAAGCATTAAATTTGAAATGACTTAGTAGAAGTAAATTTTATGAAGATTCTACAAAAAAAAAAACAAAAAACAAGTGTTTGCGTTATTGCAAAAATAAACTAGAAAATTCTAGCGCTACGATAGTGTATTAATTTAGGTTTGAGCTATTCCTGGTTTGGTTAGTTTCTATTTTTTCCTGCCAAGTTTTGCAAAAGCCAGTTTTAAAGCATTTTCTCAAAATTTTACTAACATTTCATTTTAAATCTCATTAATTGTGATAAGCTTTCCAGATAGGTAGTGCTTCATGAGTGGGCCCATTTTTATCCCCCGCGTTTTTGTAGAAACGGTATATTTAGTTTTTTAATATCTCATTTAATGTAGAAAATTTAGCCATTGTAAGTTTTCAAATTGTCACCTGTATAACATTATAATGATTGCATTGATTTACTTTATTTGTCATTCATTGCCTATTTTTATATATACTTAGTAAATTGGTAACAATTATTGCAAAATAAGTACAGAAAAATTTACAAAGTTCTGAAAACTGAATACGTATTTTTTTCTTCATTTCTAAAATCTTTTAAAATTACTGGTTGGTTATATGTTCAATAATTTGTTTTTTAGGGTTTATAATTTTTCTATCACAAAAATGTTTTACTTAGAAAGGTCATAATAAAACATAAATATCAAGATATAATCATAATGTATTATGCAATGAGCATTTAATGATAGATATTATGACACAAATATGAAAATAATTATGAAACGAAGCGTAGACGAGTGCCGTAATAGCCACTAAATGCGAGTTGCATACATTATTTTTTCTATGACCAAGCATAATGGTAAGTAAGCTTTTAAAATTTACTAAGTAAATAGTAACCATAAACTGTCAAAATTAATAAATTAAATCTACCATGGCATGGCGTTGACCGAATATTGCTGATGCATTTTGATTGGTTATAAACCCGCATCTTAATGAAAAATCTGTACCCCTAATGAATCTCATTAAAGTTCAGGTAGTAAAAGTCTAATAAATGGAATAAGTTATTGGAATAATTTTTGTTTTATTTATTATCCAAGGCATGAAAAAGAAATACTTCTCATTTTTATATATTAAAACATCTATAATTTGATGAAAAACGAAGCTAGTACCTGGGAGATTTCATTTAAATGTAAAGGTTGTTTGCAGCAAAAATCAATTAAAACTAACCGAAATTAACCAAAAGTTGATTGACAGAATAACCAAAACTAACCAAAACCACCAAGAAGAGCTAAAACGCGGGACAGGTTAGAAATACTAAAATAAATTGAAACTAACCCAATTAACCGAATTTTGGCGACTAACTAAAGTTAACCAAAAACATTTAAATTGGTTATAACGTATCGGAACCGGTTCAAATTACTAAAATAAATTAGAACTAACTGAAAGTAACTCAAAGTTGATTGAATATCTAACCAAAACTAACCAAAAGCACCAAAACGGGCTAAAAGATATCAGAACATATTACAAATGTTAAACTAAGTTAACACTAAACCAATTTAACTGAATTTTGGCGACTAACCAAAACTAACCAAAAACATTATTGCTTGTAACGTACATTACTGACATATATTAAAAATACTTGAACTTTACCGGACGTTGATTGAACGACTAACCAAAACTAACCAAAAGCACCAAAAAGGGTATCGGAACTGATAATTTTGACGAGTAACTAAATTTACCAAAAACATTTAAATTGGTTATAGCCTATCGGAACTGGTACAAATGACTAAAATAAAATAGAAGTAACCGAAAGTTGATTGAATGACTAACCAAAAGTAACTAAAGGCACAAAAAAGAGCTAAAACGTATCAGAACAGATTAAAAATGTTAAAGTAAGTTAAAACTAACCCAAATTTACTGAAATTTGGCGACTAACCAAAACTACCCAAAAACATTTAAATTGCTTACAACGTACCGGAGCCGGTTCAACTGAACTTTATCGAAAGCTAATTGAACGACTAACCAAATCTAACCAAAAGTAACCAAAAGCACCAAAAAGAACTAAAACGTATCGGAACAGATCAAAAATGTTAAAAATAAGTTGAAACTAAAGCAAATTAACCGAATTTTGGCGACTAACTAAAATTAACCAAAAACATGTAAATTGGTTAGAACGTATGGGAACCGGTACAAATGACTAAAATAAATGGGAAAAAATGAAAGTAACCGAAAGTTGATTGAATGACCAACCAAACTATCCAAAAGTGACTATAAAGCAGCAAATCAGGCTAAAACGTATCAGAACAGATTAAAAATGTTAAAGTAAGTTAAAACTAACCCAAATTAACCGAATTTTGGCGACTAACCGAAAGCGCCAAAAATGGCTAAAACGTATCGGATCAGATTAAAAATATTAAAGAAAGTTGAACTAAATTAACCGAATTTTGGCAACGAAGTAAAATGAACCAAAAACATTTAAATTGGTAATAATAACGTATCGGAAACGGTTCAAATGACTAAAATAAATTGGAACTAACTGAAAGTAACCGAAAGTTGATTGAATGACTAACCAAAAGTAGCTAATGGCATCAAAACGGGCTAAAGCGTATCGGAACAGATTAACAATATTAAAGTAAGTTAAAACTAACCCAAATTAACCGAATTTCTACCACTAACAAAACTAACCAAAAACATTAAAATTGTTTATAACTTATCGGAACCGGTTCAAATGACTAAAATAAATTAAACTAATTGAAATTAAGCGAAAGCTGATTGAACGGCTAACCAAAGTAATTAAAAGTAACCAAAAATATCTAAAACGTACAGATTCAAAATATTAAGATACGTTAAACCTAACCAAAATTAACCGAATTTTGGCGACTACTGAAATTAACCAAAAACATTTAAATTTGTAATAACGTATCGGAACCGCTTCAAATGACTAAAATAAATTGGAACTAACTGAAAGTAACCGAAAGTTGATTGAATGACTAACCAAAACTAACCAAAGGTCACTAAAAGCGTCAAAACAAGGCAAAACGTATCAGAACAGTTTAAAAATGTTAAATTAAGTTAAAACTAACCCAAAGTAACCGCGACTAACCAAAACTAATCAAAAACATTAAAATTGCTTATAACGTACTGGAACTGGTTCAAGTGACTAATGTATATTAAAACTAACTGAAACTAACCGAAAGTTGATTAAACGACTCACCAAAACTAAGTAAAAATATCCAAAAGCACCAAAACGGGCTAAACGAATCGGGCTAATGGCTATTATCCTTCGCATCTCCGCCATCCCTCATTACACTTTGTAGTATACAACTTTTTCCCAATCGGTACAATTTTTAAAGAAGTTATCTAAAAACATGGTGATTCAGCCGACCCTGGCTAGCCGCTCGAGCTCATGCATCGCCTTGATGCGTCATTACAATTTTGTACCGGTCGGTGACAAGCAAGAAAAGGAGGCGAAAAAAGGGGGCAATATGCATCGGGAGAAGCGAATCAGGGGGTGAGTCCATATAAGATTATATGCCAAAATTTCAAATATACATAAATACCTGGTTATCTTAAATATATAAAAACAGAATCTCTTGTATAAAAGCAAATTAAATGTGTATAATACTAAACTGAGTATTATGAATAAATATGACACTTGTAACCCTTATTTTTTTTTACTTAATAAGATTGAAATGGAAAATACTCTCAAACTTCTAAAACTAACTATACTTATTAGAATAAAATAGAGTGCGAACGGGTTACAGTCAAAAATGCGAATGAAGCAGTAAACAAAAATTAAATATGCTCACTGCGATTTGAATTATACTAACAAACTGTTATTTATATACGAGGGCATGACAAAACATTGTTACATTTATTTGTCGTCTTTGCACAATTACACAGAATCAAACAATATATTCGGAATTGAAATATATTATATCGAAATGAATATAAGTAATAAGCAACAGTTAACGATACGAGCTATTCGAACCGTTCTCTAGTAATCTCGTCTAATCATACATCCTACCAAAGAAATATACTATTCAATCACAAAAAGTGTTTACATAACACAATCAAAAGGAGGAAATATATACCGGTCGGCCGGCACATTTATTAATGTTTTACATAGAATAAAACGTTTATACCATATAAAGGAATATAAAAATAGAAACAAATGGTTATAATGCCTTCGTATCATTCGTTTTTCGATATTTGATCCCCGTATGGGGCACATGTGGGACTATAAACTACAACTCGATTCGATGCAAATATTGCAAAACAAAAAACAAAGTTATATTTAATTATGATCCACTGACTCATACTGCAGATTTATATGAAAATTTAAGAGTATGGCAATTACATAAAGTATTAAAATTTGAACAGAATAAACTTATTTACAGGATAATAAATAAAACTCAAAATTAAAATATTATCATAATATTTTCAAAGGATATTCATAGCCACAGTACTAGAGAATTTATAGGAAATCATACTGTTATTATTACTAAAATGCAATTATCCTCAATACCAGTGTTCAAAAACACTGTCTAGAGGAATAAGGACTATGTATATTGTAATTATTGCTATTACTGTATTAACAAATACTTTTCAAAAAAAAATAAAAATAAAATAAAAAATAAAATTTTGAGTAAGTCGAAGAGTGTCCTTTTCTCACGAAATTAACCTCTAAAAACTAGCCACAAAGGCAAGCTGACGCATAATTTACGAGCGACTAAATCCCAAGTTGGGTATTATTATAGCTTGCATGGCCCTCCGTTGGCTTTGCTTGCAACGGAGGCTCAATCAACAAGAACTAAAAGTGCTAACCAAAACTAACCCAAAATTAAGGAAAAAAGGCGGAATGTTATCGTTCGGCTTTGTCGAAGCAATGTAATACCGGAACGCATTATTTTTAAACAATTCGTGTTGACATGAGCCGTCCGGTGAGGGAAAAAATTGGAGTAAACATTGCTTGCAGGAGATGTTAATAACTAATAATAATACCTATTTACAAATTCGCATTTGCAGATGCGAATAACTTTAACTAAAATTGGCCTTCACATTTGCAGATGTGAAGGGCCCCCAACAGCCTCCACCCCAGTAGGTATATTATGTAAAAGTAGTTAGAGGCACACTACAGTGTGTCCAAAAAGTATGCAACATATGGGAAACTTCTTTATTATTGGATTCTCAGAAAATTTTATTCTTCATAAAAGTTGGTGCTTGCCCTAAAACAGTAAACGAGTATTTCAAATTTTACGTTCTGCTTTTAGTGCGGACGCAAATGTCATTTTTCCGAAAGCGCGTCAAGAGTAAAGTACCTTAATTTATAAAGATACAGCAAAATCTTATAAAGAAAAGTTCTTCCAAATTAAAAAAGTAATCTAAATATGAAACTTGAGTTAAGTACATCAATTTTTAATTTCCCTTTTTTTCTCGATATCTTTCTCAAACGTTACGCCATCGGTGAATGCTTTGTTCTTTTGTTATTAGTATACTTGCCAAGCAACTTCAAAATTTATTTAAAGTAGACATTAGTTACAGAGTTGCATAATGTTTCAGTTTTTACAGAGATAAAAGCCAGTTTAGGTATCAGTGTGTTGCAAACACATTTAAACAATTTTGGTCCAACATAGTTTTCCACAATAATTATTACAAAATACAATTGGAATGACTGACTCCATAATATGTGACATCATATGTCAGAGCGAAGTAAAATTATTGCTATTTATTTGTTTTTATTCCAAATGCATGGCCTACTCTTCAAGACCAAATATTTTATATGGCTTTTTAGGATACTTGGGCATATTTTACTCATCGGGTGCAAAAGATAAATAAATTATTAGTTGTTTTACATGAAATGAAAAGAGTTGGGTCTATTCATGATTTTGAGTGGAAACATTTTTGAATCAAAAGTGTTTAAATGTGTTTGCAACACACTGATACCTAAACTAGCTAATATCTCTGGAAAAATTGCAACATTATGCAACTATGTAACTAATTTCTATCTGAAATAATTTTTGAAGTTACTTGGCAAGTATACTAATAACAAAATAACAAAACATTCTCCAGTGGCGTAACGTTTAAGAAAAAATCGAGAAAAAAAAAAGAAAAATTAAAAGTTGATGTACCTAACTCAAATTTCATATTTAGATTACTTTTTTAATTTGGAAGAACTTTTCTTTGTAAGATTTTGCTGTATCTTTATAAATTAAGGTACTTTACTCTTGACGCGATTTCGGAAAAATGACATTTGCGCCCGCACTAAAAGCAGTACAGAAAATTTGAAATACTCATTTACTGTTTTCGAGCAAGCACCAAATTTTATCAAGAATAAAATTTTCTGAGAAACCAATAATAAAAAAGTTTCCCATATGTTGCATACTTTTTTGGACACACTGTATATCCCTACATTTGCCGATGTAAAGGATATATGTACTGACAAAAATAAAACGGTATAGTGATATGTATTTGCAGATACAAAAACAAATAACCACCATACTATTGCAACCCTCTTACATAAAATCATTGCATTGGAGGTAGCGAATTATTACACTCTTGGTTTCTATTCAAAACAGAAATTACAGTATTTGCAGATACTGTAAATATGCTAAAAAATCGTTGCATTTGCAGATGCAGTCGAAAGCATAACCAGGGTTAAGCAGCAAGCAAAAAGGTGAATAGTCCGTTGTATTAGCAGATACAATCGATCGTACCCACTGTCTGCAATTGCAGTTGCAGATAGTGAACATATTCATGAACCTATTTTTCTGTTCAAAAACAGAAATTGCAGCATTTGCAGATGCTGTAAATAGGCTAACAGATCGTTGCATTTGCAGATGCAATCGATATCATAAGTAGCAAAATCAAGGAAACTCTTTTGCATTTGCAAATGCATTAGAAGATCCTCTCACGCTAGCTGAGGAAATAACTTAGCCAAATCAAGACTATCAAGACTTACCAACA
>MU182236.1:161229-173395 GCA_016904865.1 Pissodes strobi
ATTCATTATGACTCTGACACTCTAGAGTAGTCATGGGTACTTTGGAATTGGGTAATTCTTATTCTAAGTCATACAAAGTATTTAGAAAAAAAGTAATTTGATAAATGTATTGAATAAACTAATTTCTAACAGAATTTATAATGTATAAATTATTTTAATTTAAGTGAAAGAAACATATTACGAATATTGACAGATACATTTTAAAACCAAAAGAATAAGCATAGTAAAGCTTAAAACACAGAAGACATATATATTTTACTGTACCTTATTTACAAAAATTAAATTTAAATTTAAATGTATTTATTTATTCTCTACACAACAGAAATTACAGAGAATATCTAAAGCTACAATCTACAATCTAACTTAACAGCCTAAGATAGTTCGTAACTCTCTTTACAATAAATGTATTTCATGTTGAAAAATATTACAATTTGTTTCATTTATTATATCACGCATTCTCACTAGGTATAGGTGATGGGCTGTCTATTTGTTCTAGATGTATTATAAGTTAATATATGTGACTGTCTAGTTCGCCTATCTGGTACCCTTATACTTATTTAGCTCAATAGATATTCATCTTTTACATAATTATGACGAAGTTTCTACAAAAATATTGCATTAAATAGTTTTTTCTTTGGTTTAACCTACTGTAACAATGTTGGATACATAATACCATAAACCTAGTTAGGTTTATGATAATACATCATGGTACATCAACTGGATAAATCCAAAACCTCTAAAGTGCAATCTTTTCAAAAAATATTTTGGCAATTTTCTATTGCATTGATTGACTTGTGATAACATCAGTGCCATACAAGTGATGCACATTCTAGTTTTGTTCTTGCTAGCGAATCATACAGAAGCTGCTATATCATATATTTATGATACGGAAATTAAACCGTAAGTGTTTCACCCACAATTTTGTCCACATGGTCATTAAAGCTAATAAAGCTCTCATATAAAACCCCTAGGTCTCTGATTGAGTTTTCTTCTTTCAGTTTAACATTGTTTAAGTGGAAATCCTATTCTTCACGATTTTGTTTATTTTTTGCTGTATACTTCATCGTAAAACACTTAGTTACATTAACTGCTAATTTGTTATCTATAGATCACTGATAAACAATGCACAAATCATTTTGTAAATTTTGCCAGTCACTTATATCACGTATGTCTCTATAAATTTTAATGTCATCTTCATATTTTTTTTTCATTGCTTAATTAGTTTAAACACATCAACAGGGTGCCCAGGTTTGATAGTATTATGTGCAACCATCTGCTGTCGATTATGAAGAAAATACCTCATCAACTCAATCAAGGTAAATGGCTAGTTCAATTTATCATTTATATTTTCCTATCAACCCTATCAAAAGCCTCCTCGAAGTTCAATTATAACTCATGGCCCTCATTGAACCTCTCAAAAGATTCCGACTGATACTGTATAAAACCCGTCAGATTTGTGAATATTGATTTGCCCTGCATAAACGCATGCTGTTCTGTTGCAAAGTCTTTGGAGCATTCATAATGGATACGAATGTAGAGAACATACTCAAACATTTTGAAAAATTCGTCAATATACTCACTTATACCTCTATAGTTCTCTATATCACACCTGTTACCTTTTTTAAAGATTGGACGGACCTTGATTCCCAGATATTATGGTGTTAAGAAGAAAAAGAAAACTTAATCTGCATTTATACACAGTAATACTGAACATTTTTTATAAAAAAAAACACCAGTTAATTGAAATAATATTTTTAGCGTATTTTATATAAATATCTGGTCGGTGAAAAACACGACTCAAGAAATTGAAGCTTTTCTGTAAGGAAGACCAACCTGCTACAGTGCTCTCAGTTTCACTGAACACTGTCTTTTGAATGAAGAGATCCAACAAATTAACAATTACGGTTTTAAACATAAGGCCTCCTTTTATCAGGGTAGTAATCGACTTGGTGGTGTTGTACTTACTGTTCCATTCCAATACATTTATGAATCAGTACTCTATGTACGTCAAAACTGCAATAGATATGAAACTATTTAGAATTTGTATCTTCACAATACAAGATCTTACATGAACCTTCAAATTGAGTTTCTCAGACTTAAAGAGTCTTGGAATGCAACGCTATATTATGCCCCTGTTTTTTCAACAGGCTACCTGTGAGGGTCCGGGAATTACCAGTAAAACGCTTGAAAATTATAGTTAAAAAGTATTTAATAACTCAGGCTATTTAGCGCCACCATCGATTTTGACTGTTCTACGGTAACGTTTAAAAAAAAATTGAAGGCGACTTTAATCTCGGTAACCTAATGATTCTAAAATTATTGCTAGTCAGATGCCTTGTATTTTTGTACTTACTGTTTAAGTTTAAGTTGTAGGTCTAATTACGTTTTTAACGCTTGTAGTTTGTAATTTACAATAATTGTTACTTATGTACCATTTGGAATTTAATTTCTGTAGTGTACTGTACTAATAAATAAATAAATAAATAAATAAATAAATATTATAGTGATTTCTTAAATTGTGATGTTAGTGTAGAATTTTGCTTAATATGTTGTATTGTGGAGTTTCTCCTTTCGGGCATAGTAATAGCATATTTTTAAATATCTACATTTAGTCTATGTATTTCAAATGAAATGTTTTGTGTCCTTCCCGACTATTAGCTTATAACTTTTGGCTTTGAACTATTTGAAACATTTCCTATTAACAATTGGTGACAATTGTAAAAGTGTTCTATTGACAATATTGACGACTGTAAAGGTACAGCTTAGTACAACAATCAGCTGGAAGTCTCTCGGTCGGCACCTTTGAAGTATTGGCCCGGAACAGAAAAAGATGCAAGATAGGCGAAACTCGCGCTGTCGCTCTCGCACCGGGGAGAGAATCAAGCGCCGAATTAAGGATATTTGATTTTTGAATTACAGTACCGTATTTTCAGGTTATTGGTTAAACTCTGGTGCTAGGTGCTATGCCGATTATTAGTGATTATCGTATTCATGAAGGAAATATTATATTAAGATACTAGTTTTAAAAGATCATATTTTATCGCACGAGCACGAAATTAGGAAACGACCCACTTGCGTGGAGTTTCCTAACGTGCGAGTGCGCTAAATGTCTTAAACCGTGTATTTTATACTATTTTTTCAATTTTGCACGTTTTTTTAGTGAAAAACATTAATTTATTCAAGTCGCTATCAAAAGTTGGACGTCCATCTTGTCACTTTGACGTCTGTATTATTAGGAATCCCACTCAAAACGGTGTCGAATTTTTTGCTAGTGAGCCTTGGCATTGAACAATTTTGTTAATATCAATAATATCATAGTAATCAGTCAACAAAAGCAGTGTCGAAAAGAGCTTCTTTTCAACAATACTTTGCGTATCGAAAAGACTTCTTTATGATACCAAAATAGAAAAAGTAAATTAATAAACATATTGGAACAATACAAAGACACAATTTATTTAAGAAGAGTTATATATACATGGTGTAATTTCACAAGTCAAAATAAAAACAAACATAAAATATGGTCAAACCACAAATAAACATTAGGTAATTAAATTAAAATAAATACTAAAATATATATATTTGAACGAAATCAGTGAAAAAGGCAATGATTACATGGGTATTATGAATAATTTACAATTTTAATATTTATTTCTAATAATAGATATACTATTTTGAGGGCACAGCGAAAATAAATTGAAAACCTTTTGTAACTAAGAGTATAGTAAATGCCAACTCTTAACTATATTTTTTTCTCCGACTGCCCTGAAAATAGGCAAAAACGCACTAACAACTGCTCTTAAAAACTGAACATTTCAAACATCGTGTGAAAAATATACTTTTTGTCATACGCTCCCAAAAATAGCTATTTTACGGACTCATTTGAGTCCGTAAAATGCTTCTTTTTAGGCCTAGTCCCTAAAAGTCGTCATGGCAACCTTTACGGACTATTCCAAAATTCCTGAATATGTCTAAATGTCAAATTTCGCATGTCATGACAACATTGTCAAATAGTTGCTAAGATATCAATTTCTAAGCTTACTTTATGATTTCAAAAAGTATGGTAAATTTGCAAATTTAAGCGTTCTGAAGAATTGTAAAAAGCGTATAACAAAATTTTGGGAGCGTATGACAGAAAATAGTGTTTGTCACACGTACCTAAATGAAGTTTTTCAGGACTCATCTGCTATTCCGGACTTGGCTAACGCCTCGTCCGGAAACAGCAATGATTCGTCTTGAAAAACTCCATTTAAGGTACTTGTAATAAAAATAACTATTGCATACGACTTGTGCGGGAATTTAGATTAAAGGGCTTCGTCTCCGTTTTAGAGCTTCGCCCTCAGAGGTCCCATTCCCAGATCTGTAAAAAAGAGGGCCCGATTTTAGGGCTTCACACCCCCCCCCCCCCCCCCCCCCCTTTTTGCAAAATTCTAGAAGATAGGACTCTCATACCAGGGGCCTTTTAAGGCTTGGGGCCCAATTTTAGGGCTTCGCCTCCGGGGGCCCCATTTCTAAATCTGTAAAAAATGGAACTCCCGTATCATAGGCCACATTCTAGGGTTTCGCCCCCCCACCTGGGATCCCATTTTAGGGCTTCGCTCCAGGGGGGCATCTCTTTTCCAAATGGGTCAAATATGAGACTTCCACACCGGGAACCCCATTCAAAAGCTTCGCCCCTTTGGGGGGCCATTTTAAAATCTGCGAAAAAGGGGCTCTGTACCAAGGGCCCCATTTCAGGGCTTTGGGCCTCAAGGAGTCCCAATTTAGGGCTCTACCCCCGGATGCTCCCTTTTCCGAATAAGTCAAAAATGGGTCCCCCGGGGGAAGGCAAAGCCATAACAGGAGACCGCCGATGAATGGCGCCTTTTTCCAAAAAGAAACCACACTAATAATAACTCCAAAAATTAAAGGCGAAACCCTAAAAGAACGCCCCGGGTAAGGCATTGTTCCAGCCCTGTCATCTCTATACCTACTCATTAACTAGTTACACAAATTGCTGTAGAAGTGTTTGTATAGTCTTGTAAACTATCAATTTTAATTTAAAGACAATGCTTGATAATATATTACATTTAATAAATATTATATAATATTAACATTATTTGCAGTCGTAGAAAAAAGTACAGTATGTAACGCATGTGAAAAATCACTATCATTTTAAAGGGCAAAAAACTTATTTTTTTAATACTTTGGTCATGTCATTACTCTTTAAAAAAGGTACTCTACATTTTGTTTCGATAAAGTCAGCCATTTTCGAAAAAGATTAGTTTTTGTATAATACGTAATTGAAATAAGAAATTAGATTCCTACAATAAAACACCAGTAATTTTTGTTAATGCTGACATTCATCTAATTTATGGAGAAGCACCCGGTAATTATGTAAAGTCAATAAGAATTTATTCTGATACAATTCCAAATCGGGGTGTACCGCATAAAGCACTTAAAGCTGAACCTTTTTGACATTTCGAAAATCATTTAAAAATGTGATAGTTTTGCTTCTTCTTGTTTATTCGAGCAAATATTCAAATTTGGTGCTCCTATACATTTGCTTATCCGATGACTATTTCCTACTTGGATTAATATTTCAGGATTTCGTTACAGTGGCGCAGGTCTTCCGTCATGTGAACTGGCGTCGAATATAGAATATAGAACCAATGGAGTCATGTTGGGCGACCTCGGTGGCAATAAAATAGGCCCACCTCGATCAATAAACAAAAACAAAAACATATTGAGTTTTGTTGCAAGAATTACAAATACATGGCATCATTTCAGTATGACTCCAAAAAACAACTGCGCAATGAGATAATTTACAATAATTCCCGCTCACATGTAAATCATGAACCTTTGTTGGTGCTTTGTCTTTATTGCATGGGGATTTTCTTCATGCCAGATATGCAAATTATGGATATATATTGTTACGTTTTTCCCGTGGGTTCTTAACAAAATTACAACTTTACTATTTTCAACTAATACTCTCTTTATTATCTACCACAGTATACAATTCAACGCAATAAACTACTCTTATAACTTTACAACTAAGCTCTTTACACTTTAACACTCAATCATTAACTGAACTAACTATCCGACTGCCTAACATTCGCCTTAGGTCTGCTTATATATAATCTTAAATCTATCACGATATTCGGGAAGTATTCCGAGGCCACTCTATATGATCTCGACGAGGTCATCGAGATAATTCCAGCGATCCTGAATCTTCGCGACCGGCCGGGCGATGACTCATACAGAGAAGCGAGCGGCTACAGGCCCGTCTCCAGGGGTGAGGCGGCGAGGCAGCCGCCTCGGACGGCCGGTTTTTAGGGGCGGCCATTTTTATTTTTTCTATAAAGTTTTAATGTGATTGTATGTAACACGGTAAACACTCTCGCAATGAATATTCGTACTATAAGACGCTCATCGCACGTTGTATGCAACAATAACCAACGTCTTAAAGAAATTAAACCCCACTATATAACATAACGGTCTATTCGCAATTAGCATTAGCAGTTTAAATTCGCAGTGAATGAAAAATCGCATTAACAGTCGCATCTGCTAATGAAAAATCGCGACTTAGCACATCTTTAGGCACGGGCGAGATCGCCCTAAAGCGATTCAGGCCAATTTTTACGGAAGTGGCCGAAACGCTTAACCCGATTGATTGATAGATTACTGAACATATTGAGCGTGGAGCGAGCACATGTTACGTATACGTACTCATGCGATTTTTTAAACCAAAAATTCGAACTTTGCGCCCCCAAATACCCCACCCTATATAGGGTAATATCAAAATTTATTTTTTTCGAAATATATTTTTGAAAAATTTTTTTTCGCTTTCATTGCAGAAACAGTTAAAGGAATCCCCGTACATGTCACCCACGTACAAATAATTTGTTTTAAATCACATACACGGTGTTAAAACCACAATTTTTCCCAAAAAAACCCGCATTTTCGAAATATGTATTTCGGTACAGCAAACTCGTGCAATTTTTTAGACCAAAAATTCGAATTCCGCGCCCTCAAAGACCACTCTGTAAAGTACCCACATAAAAATTTACTTTTTTCGAAAATTATTTTTGAAATATTTTTTTTTCTTTCATTGCAGAAACGGTTAGAAGGATCCACGTACATGTCACCCACGTACAAATAAATTTTTTTAATCACATACAGTGTGTTAAAACTACAATTTTTCCTAAAAAACCCCTATTTTCGAAATATTTCGGTACAGCAAACTCGTCCGTGCCCCCAAATAACTAGGGGTACAAGAGTACCCACATCAAAATTATTTTTTTTCGAAAAGTACTTGTTTTCGAAAAAAAGATCGCTTTCATTACAGAAATGGTTAGAGGGATCCATGTATATGTCACCCACGTACAAATAAACATTTTTTAATCACATACATTAAAACCACAATTTTTGCATATTTTCGGAATATTTCGGTACAGCAAACTCGTGCGGTTTTTTAGACCAAAAATTCGAACTTTGCGCCCCCAAATACCCATCCCTTAAGTACCCACTTCAAAATTATTTTTTTTAGAAAATTATTTTCCAAATTGTTTTCCGTGTTTTTATTACCGAAACGATTAGAGGATCCACTTACATATCTCCAACGTACAAATAAAATTTCCAAAATCATATACAGGGTGGAAAAACAATATATTTTTAAAAAAATTCAACTTTTTTCGAAATATGTCGGTACAGAAAACTCATACGACCTTTTCGATGCGAAAATTTAACTCATCGCACTCAAAAACCTCCCCATAAGATATTCAAAATAAAAAAGATCATCCCCCTACGAAATTCCCTATTTCGTGCCGAAATCTAAAGAAAAATGCTAGATTTTGAAACAAAAATTACATTTTATCGAATATCTACCTCATTTGAACTCCTATCGAAAAACTTTATAGGAGCTTTTCGATCGACCTGGTGCAAACCGATTTTTTTTTGAAGAAAATATAACTCGATTGGAGAAAAACGAAACGTCGTACAATCAAACTGGATACGGCACATTATAGTACCCGACGAGATCCATCTTTTTCACATTTAAAGTTTACCTCTAACTCTTACCGTTTTCGAATTATAGCCGATTAATAAAAATTTCGATTTTTTTTATCTTTCCGACAAAATTTGTGAAAAAAATATCCTTTTTTATTACGGAGACAATTAAAGGTGTCCATTTACATGTTATTCACATAAAAATACAATTTTCAAAAGCATACACGGTGTCACATATAAGAATGCACACACACTATAGGGATCTCGCAAATTAGAAGAGATACAAAGATGACTAAATTAGAGAAAAGTTGCGCCTTGCTAAATCCTTCAACGTCATGTTTCCAAATCTAAAAAAAATCCGATTATTTCCGAAGATGTTTGGGAAGAGACGAATTTTCCCGATTTCGTTTTTATTTTTTTCTGACTTTATTTGAAAAGATATGACAATGCAAATTTCACATTCCCATTGCTACTTTCCCTGCTCTTCAAGCTGATGTTATTAGATTTTCAATCTGACGTTTCGTTTCTTAGCAACCATCATCAACTTTGTTTTTTTCAAATAGTCGAAAAAATTTGTTTTGTTCCTAAAAAACTCTAATTTCAATCCTAAATCCAACGACATATCGCTTGTTACATTTATCCGACGTTTCGGATGAAAAAAATCATCATCAATGTTATTTGAAGATGATTACGGAGGAACGAAACGTGGGATCCAAAATCTAATTACGTCATTAGGAAGAGGACAGAAATTGCCATAGGAACGTGAATTTTATTATCCTCTTTATTAAAACCTGAAAAAAATTAATTATGTTTTAAATTTCAAGAATTCGTAGATTGCATTTGATTTTTTTTCAGGCTTTAATAATCAAATTGATCAAAATAAAATTCACATTTTAATGCCATTTTGTCTCCTCTACATGATGACGTAATTAGATTTTTGATCCGACGTTTCGTTCCTTCGAAATCATCATCAAATAGAACTGATGATGGGTTTTTTATCCGAAACGTCGGATAAATGTAAAGAGCGATATGCTGTTAGATTTAGGATTAAAATTAGAGGGTTTTAGAGATAAAAGAAATTTTTTCGACTATTTAAAAAACAAAGTTGATGATGGTTGCTAAGAAACGAAACGTCAGATTGAAAATGTAATAACATCAACTTGAAGAGCAGGAAAAGCGGCAATGGCAATGTGAAATTTGCATTGTCATATCTTTTCAAATAAAGTCAGAAAACAATAAAAACGAAATCGAGAAAATTCGAGTTTTCTCAAATATCTTCGGAAGTAATCGAATTTTTTTAGATTTCGAAGCATGACTTTGTAGGGTTCAGCAAGGCACACCTTTTCTCTAATTTAATCATCTTTGTAGCTCTTCTGGTTTGCGAGATATCTGTACTGTGCATTCTTATATGGGACACCGTGTATACAGGGTGATAAAAAAAATTATTTTTGATAAAAAAATACTATTTTTTCGAAAAAAAAAACGGCAATATACATATTTTTTAAGTTCTAAAGGCTAAAGGCCGTCGAAATACACATTTTCAGTGGTATGTATTTTTTTTGCATCACTCGTACTTTTCGAGCTACGACCGTTCTCGAATTTAAACGGCCTATTTCTCGTAAAGAACCTTTTTAGTCGACCTTGAGGTCCTCTACCTATTTCAATTGATCGAAAAAAGAGCCGATAGGTTCCAGGTAGGTTCCGGTTTCTATGGAACAAAATGAAGGTTAGGTCAATATAAAAATACGGTTTTTTCTACCAGAACCTACCCGTTAAAATAGTATATTATTTTATATGGAGGAAAAGTGATACTTTTCATGGCGCGCTCGTGTTTAACAGCCGAACGGAGTGAGGCTGGTAATAGAGAGCAAGCCATGAAAAGTAACTTTTCCTCCAAATAAAATATGCTGTTTTTTCTTCAAATGTCGACCAATTAATGCAAAAACATCTTTATTAAAGATAAATGGGTTCGCAAGGCGGCTTAGACCACGGTCGTAGGTGGCCTTGCTTAGACCGGTGTCGGTGAATATAATGTAACATAAAGCTGTCAGTGGACACTGTCAACAATAATTATTTTCTTAAGATTGCGTCTCCGATTGCGTTTTAATTCCCTATCGATAAGCTGTTATTGGGTAAGTTCGATTAAATAATAACCAATTTGTTCCTAAATTAGTGATTTTTAGAAATGCAGTCACAAATTGAGTGATAAATACAAATTGTAGTTTAATAAATCTTGAGTTGTTGACGCTTATTTTGTTGTCTGTTTGTATTGTATCTATGTTGCTATGATAACACTTTTACCCCCGCCGGCGGAAAAGTGAAAAGTAAAGCTCCGGCGGAGGAAAAACGAAACTTCACGGCCGCCTACACAGTCGAGTAATGACGGATTTACTGACGTTTGAAGAAAAAAGATGTTTCGCGATTTCCCCCACTTCTCGATAAAAATTCGGCAAACTGGGGGGCGTGGGGGGTACCCACTAACCGGCCAACCCCGACTCCGCTGCTGAGTTTGATCGCGCAAAATTTCGCTCCGCGCTCCCGTTTAACCAGAAATCGTGAAAAAACATGCGATTTCCATATAGCCCCCCAAAACCCCCCATTAAAATCGAGCCCCGGCATCACCGATTTAATTCCAAGCAGCCCCCACATGGTACATCTACCATGAAAATATAGACCCTGCAGGTCATCTCCTTATACCGGAACCTACCGGTTAAAAAACCGCGCGGGCGCCTATTTGTCGGATAGATCATTATTGACTTCGTAGTTGGTCTGTTGTAAGGGGCAGCCAAATCCTGCTCGCCTCGGGCGGCCTAAAGCCTGGAGACGGGGCTGGCGGCTAGTTCTATAGGGTAGCACAAAAACGTTCGGACGGTTGTTAGTCGTGACAATATCTTAAATCCGTCTCAGGTGAAACCGGCTTCCTTCATAAGCAAAACAATTCTAGTAAAAATTGAACTTTGCCTAAATCGTTCCTAAAACCAATATGCGTAATTGACTCTTACGGGATAATTAGTGGCAGACATGAGATGACGGCAAAACCCTCCTAAAATGGATAAGCCAAAGATTCTACTTTTAGCTTTTTTCTTATTTCACTTGACTTTTTACTTGCTCCTCTTAAGTTACGATCAACCCTTTCAAAAGTTACACCTTGCGGAAAATGTCGATTTGAAAATGTATAAAAATAAATCATTCTTCTCCACACATTTACGAGTGCTTGTCCATAAATTAGACGCATGTTGGCATATTTGCTATAGGAATAAGGCTCCATTACAAGTCTTGAGAATTCAATCAATCAGACAATATTGTCAATAACACATTCTTAACGAAATGAAACGACTGTCGTTTTATTGTAGTATGCTGATACGCGTTACGCAAATCTTATTTTTTTTTCAAAAACAGCTAATTTTATCGAAACAAATGTAAGAGTACCTTTTTTAAAGCGGGATTGCTTGCCAAAGTGTTTTGAAAATTAATTTTCAGCTATTAAATGTAAGAATAGTTTAAATAGAGATAGAGGGCCTATTCCGTATAGTCCATTGTATTGGTTGATCAAGCGGGACTAGTGGAATTCCAGGATTGGTTCCTTTGGTTCCGCTTGATTAAGCAAATATTTAGTATAAAAGCGAGTTAGGTAGAGTTTTAAATTTAGTTTTAATCGTCTCCTGATGATGCTAACATGGTTAGCGAAACGCGCGTCGAGTGCAATAATTCTGTTTCGGAATTGTGGATAAAACTCCGTTTTAGTGCATGTTGCCGAAGGTTCCAAACCCCAACATAGTAATTTTCAGCTCTCTAAAATGTCACCTGTCAAAATTTTGGACCAACGAGTCCGTTCCTGACTTCCCTGATAAATAATATCTACTGGATGATTTTATGAGTCCTTACATATAATATTAAAATTTCATTAAATTATACAAGTAGCTTCAAAAGTTAGAGCCGCAAAGGTAAATCGCTAGATATACCCCTTTAGGGCTCTCCGTTTAGGGACACTTCAGGATTGTTTTGGCATCCCCTAACTATTTTGGCATTCCCTAACTATACGATCCGCAGATATGCCATATACGTATAACAATCTGTAGTTCCCAAAAGTATTATACAGGAAGCTAATTATACGGCAGAAAAGGACATTTCGGTAGTAATAATAATAATAATAATAATAATAATAATAATAATAATAATAATA
>MU182236.1:173405-197065 GCA_016904865.1 Pissodes strobi
AATAATAATAATAATAATAATAATAATAATAATAATAATAATAATAAATTAGCTTTATTCCAAAAAGAGAAATATATTTCACATAAAAGAAATCGCGTCAGTCTTGACAACACCATTCAACAAAAGACACCTACTTAATATTATCTTATTCAAATTTTACATAGTTTGGACATCATCCAGAAAATCGCCAAAAGAGTAGGGCTCCATTTCAATTAACAAACGCTTAACACTACCTTTAAATACCCTGAGGCTTTCTATTCTCTTAATTTCATTTGGCAACTTATTAAATAGTCGACGGCATGCGTAATATGGGCTTTTTTCAGTGAGTGTTAAACGATGAACTGGATAATTTACATTTAAAGTCCTTGTATTGTATTCATGACCATTAAGCAACTCAAAACTATCCCTATTTTTAAAGAAAAACATAAGTGATTCATAGATATATAAACCATAAACTGTCCTTATGCCTTCCCTCCTAAAAACACCCCTACAACTATCTCGAAATTTTATTTTCTTAATGCACCTGAGAGTTCGTTTTTGAATAACAAACAATTTTTGTATTTGACTACTGCAGCCCCAAAAGATAATTCCGTATCTCAAAATTGACTGAAAGTTTGCAAACTACATTATCTTTTGGGACTTTTCACTCATATATCTTCCTACAATCCTTATTCCATAGCATACAGAGCTTAATTTTGTTGTTAAACTATTTATATGATGAGACCAATGCAAGAATTCATCTGTTTCTGCCCCCAAAAATCGTACACTTCCTGCAATATTTACATCTTGGCTATCAAGCTCCAAAGTATCTGGTCTCTGTGCCCTACATAACTTGGTCCTAAATATAATTATATTAGTTTTGTCCTTGTTTAAAACAAGTCTGTTTTGCCGGAACCGGTCACTAGCCCTGACAAAAACACTCAAGGCTCTTTCTTTAATATCGTCAATATTTTTTCCTCCAACAATCAGATTTGTGTCATCGGCATAACATGTAATACATTCCCTTTGCCCTTCCCCAATTAGATATATGTCATTTATGTAAATAATGAACAAAATAGGACCCATAATACTTCCCTGAGCAATTCCCAAGTCACAGCTTTTAGTGTCCGACAGACAAGTTATTCCATTACTTGATATTTTTACTATCTGTTTGCGGTTTAGTAAGTAGGATTTTAAAAGGTCTAGGGCATGTCCCCTAATGCCAGAAAGCTCTAACTTTTTAAGCAACAACTGTCCAGCAGTGCCCTCTTTCCTATGGGCTAGTTCCAGAACAGTAGCAATTTCTTCTGGCATTTTACCGAACTTGTGAATGACAATCAATTGTTAATGTGCTTTACCGTTCGCATACTACTTATAGAAGAAACGCCGATTATTCAAATTCAAGGGTTTGGAGGCTGCATATTCTGTAAGCGCTTAAATATTCCGTTGCTACCAAAGATCTTGATCTTTTGGTCTTAGTATTTGGTACCGTAATTAACAATTTGTCACCCTTATCATTTATATCATCCTGGTTCATTTGCAAAAGCTCATCACATACACATCTACAAGCTCCAGACTGCAACAATAAGTACAACCTAAGATATAAATTGGAATATAGTTCGTTTTTTATAATAAATAATCTTCAGTATATTCCTACCTTCGTGCTCAAATACAGTTCATCTGAAGCCTTTGATAATAATTTATCGATTTCTTCTCTTGGGATTTTCTTGCATAACTTCAGATATTTTGTCAAATCAATGTTATTTTTTATGTTTAGGGTAGCTTTCAACATCGAGTAGGTATACCATGACGTTGAATCCTTCATTTTCCTTGAAAAATCGGAAAAATATCAGCACATTTTCACAGAAATATCCTACATTTTTCTTCTGTCTATATTCCATAAATATGTTTTATGTGAGTTCATAGACAGGGGTTGACTTATCCGGTAAGAGATTCAATTCCACATCTCGCGACAGGTCTCTTATTTCAGGTGGTGTTTATAGTGATAACTCATCCTCACTTTCAATTACATCCATTTCGAACAGTTACTTGACAATTTTTTAAAATTAACAATGCCATTAAAGTAAACACAAATAATTCAACAAACGTCATCAGTACACACATAGAAAAGAGTTCTCAAACTGAGGGAATTGACGTTATTCCACGAGCATATTGACATTCATATGTGGCAAAAGAATATTACTTTGTGTCGAGAGAAGTATTTCATCACCTCAGCGGATTCAAATCAAAAAAAATATATCTGAACTTCACATGTTCTTATGGCGAGGAAAAGTATTTCAAAGTAGTATATTATTTTATATGGAGGAAAAGTGATACTTTTCATGGCGCGCTTGTGTTTAACAGCCGAACGGAGTGAGGTTGGTAATAGAGAGCAAGCCATGAAAAGTAACTTTTCCTCCAAATAAAATATGCTGTTTTTTCTTCAAATGTCGACAAATTAATGCAAAAACATCTCCTTTTAATAGTAATAATAATTATTATTAAAGATGTGGGTTCGCAAGGCAGCTTAGACCGGTGTCGGTGAATAGGCACAGGTTGTTGCTATAGTAATGTAACATAAAGCTGTCAGTGGACACTGTCAACAATAATTATTTTTTTAAGATTCGTCTTCGATTGCGTTTTAATTCCGTATTGATAAGCAGTTATTGGGTAAGTTCGATTAAATAATAACCAATTTGTTCCTAAATTAGTGATTTTTAGAAATGCAGTGGACAAATTGAGTGATAAATACAAATATTAAACACACAGTTTAATAAGTATCTATGTTGCTATGACAACACTTTTGCCTCCGCCGGCGGAAAAGTGAAAAGTAAAGCTCCGGCGGAGGAAAAACGAAACGTCACGGCCGCCTAAACAGTCGAGTAATGACGGATTTACTGACGTTTGAAGAAAATAAATATTTATTTCTTCATAAGGAGAGGAATGATCTGAACTGCTCGCTCTTTTTAGATCAAGAGATCTTTTCTATGTGTGTAGTAAACATAGGAACGAAGAACCAGTTACCTTTGTTAAAATAATCTAGTTATTTGGATATTGATAATGAAACGCAATTAATAAATATAAAAAAGACCTTTTTGCGTGAAATTGTAACAAATTCGGAGAAAAAATTATTTGTTTTGCACGGCAGATCTAACACTCCCGCGGCATTAAATCTAGCGCTTTTCTGCCTAGTAAAACATTAGTTATTTTTTTTGCTAGGTAGAAAAGCAGGTATTTACTGCTGCGGCTGCCTGCTGGTGTTAAGTCTGTTTTTCTGCCATGTGATACATATAACTTTTTCTCTGAATTTGTTACAATTTCACCAAAATCCTCTTTTTTTATATTTATTAATTACGTTTCATTATCAATATCCAAATAATTAATTTATTTTAACAAGGTGACTGGCTCTTCGTTACGATGTTTACCGCTGATGACGTTTGTTGAATTGTTTGTGTTTACTTTAATGTCCTAGTAAATTTTAAAAAAACTGTCAAGTACCTATCCGAAATGGATCCAGTTGAAAGTGAGGATGAGTTATCACCATTAATACCACGAGAGATTGGAATTGAATATATTACCTGATATGAACTCACATACAGCAGATTCATCGAATATAGAAAAATGTAGGATCTTTCTCTGAAAATGGGCTGATTGCCTGTTTGTCCGGTCTTTCAAAGAAAACGAAACCTTAAACGTTATAGTTTACCTATTCCATGTTGATTTGACAAAATATAGCTTTTTTGAAACGGCAATTAGACGGTTCCAATCTCGGTTCCAATGCAAGAAAATCCCGAGTTTTTCAAAGGGAATAAGAAATCGAGATACCTGTTTTTATCAGAGACCTCAGATAAACTGTATTTGAGCACGAAGATAGAAATATAGTCAAAATTATCTACTATGGATTAAAGAACTATTTTTCAATTTATATTTTAGGTTGTACTTATTGTTGCAGTCGCTGGGGCTTGTAGATGTGATGAGCTTTTACAAATGAAAACGGATGATATAAATGATATGGGCAACAAATTGCTAATTATGCTACCAAATACTCAAGATCTTTTGCAGCCTTTCAGAAAATACGCAGCCTCCATACCCTTGAGTTTGAATGATCGGCGTTTCTTCTATAAGTATTCAAACGTTAAAGCTCATCAATAATTCTTTGGTATTCACAAGTTCGGTAAAATGTTAGAAGAAATTGCTATTTTTCTGGAACTAGCCCATGCGAAAGACTATACTGGGCACGGCTTTCGCAGAACTTCGGCCGCGTTGCTGGTGCATTCTGGTGGGGACATAACAATGTTGAAGCATTACGATTTTTTTTAATGTTTGAAACCTTACACATATCCTCACATTTGTATTGGTTTCTTTTGTTTCACCTTAAAAAACATGGGGCGATGTTATAAAAAGAAGATAGGTAGTAGACATTACTTTAAATATACTGAAGAAGACCTACTGCTATGGAAGCTGTTCAAAATGGTGCCACGTACAGGTTTGCTGGAAAACTCTTTGGAATTTCATGGAAGACTCTATTTATAAAGTTAATAGAAGACACATGAAGATTAAGGTACTGGTCAAACCAAATAAACAAAAGTTGAGGAGTGGCATTTTGTAGATATGCTTATCGCGGCTACGGAATTTGGCACACCACTAACTTCGTTAGATCTCAAAATACTAGTCAAGAAATATTTGTAGCGAGGGAGGTAGACTTAAAAATAGCAAGGATTGGAGTTTCCATCTGTTGGAAAGACACGAGGATAGACTGTTAAGAAGAACCTGCTAGAATATACAGAAAGTGGAGATGCGGCATTATTTTCTAAATTTAGAAAAAGTATTGAAAATGTTCCTCCAATAATATTCTTAGTTTCGATGAACCTAATCTCTTAGACAACTTTGGAGCAATTAAGTGCATATTCCACCGGAATACGAAATATCCAGAGCTCTGTTAATAAGCACTTAGAAGCTCGCCATTTTGATTATCTTTACTATAGCAGGCACCGGGGACATCCTACCACCATATGTAATGTATAAGACAAAGAGATTATGCAAACAATGGACAGTCAGAGGATTGAAAAATGACCATTATCAGATCAACATCTGGTTGGCTTAGTTGAACTCTTTTACTTTCGAAAACCAGTTCAATGTGATAGTTATTCCTTGGGCACAAAAGCTTCCTGGATAGAAGATGATAATTCGGAATAAGTATTATCGCAGAGTGCCAATGAAATAATGTCAATTATGTTTTTTTATCAAAAAAAAATTCCAGACGTCTCACCCAGGTATTAGATGTAGGATACAAAAACTCAAAACATTATGGAAAAAAATACGCACGAATTATAAAATTCGAAGCCCTCGTGGTAAAACTTTACACAAAATCTCTTTTCCACATTTACCTACTATTAAAGGAGCCTTCCACGGTGCCGGAAATATTTGCTTTAATCGTCATGAAGTGCTTTTGCAAGTGTCGGCCAGTCTTTGCTTTGCTCACCTTTTGAAAGGATCACGCAACCCCAACCGTATTAAGACCTTGAAAAAAAATGAAGCAGACAAGTCAGCCGCTTATGAAACTGTGTGTTCTTCCAAAGAAGCTGACTATGAAACCACAAGATATTCGACAAAAATGAGCAAAAGGTGAACGAATATGATGATTAGAATAAAATTAGCGGGCAACAGAACGATAAGAACAACCCTTTCCTAAAAGGGGACACTATTGCAATGAAATTAACCTCTAAGGAATTTCTTAAATACTTTATATGCCAAACTAAGGAAGTAAACCGACCAGAACTCACAGCGAATTTCTAAATACTACAACAAGACAACGACGATGGCATATGAATAGACTGAAGGCGACTTCGAAACTTAGTACCTGAAATATTCCGAAATGCGCAGAGGAATATATTCCTTAAAATTTAATACGAAAAAGTAAAGGAAATAATATCTATTATTTATGTTGATGCTTAATGGATTGAAGTATTACTTTTTTACTTACATTATCTTGGTTTAACTCAAAAACATTATGTCTTTGGTTTAACTCAAAAACATTTAACCTAAAGAGACCCGACAACTCATTCATAAAAATCCGAAATCTTGCAAAAATATCAACAAAACGATTGTCCCGCCTCCTTAAATCGTGTACAAACTTTTGTCAAACTTCGTCCCCACTACTAAATGTAGTATTGCCCGCCCCCGCCTGAACGAAAGCAAGGACAGTTCATAGACGTAGACTTTGAAAATGTGAGTCCATCATAATAATAATTTCAATAAAGTAAATACGTTTAATTTGAAATGATGGTATTTATTCGGGTGCATTATTTAAAATATATTTATGTTTTATTTATAGTGTGTGGGTTAGATATGGGTTCTGAAGGTTAGTTAACACAAAATAGTTATTTTGCTGTGTCACGAAATTTTTCCGTGTCCTTGCAAAACCACTGCCATGAAACCAAAGAAGTATTCACTTCAAAAATGATTTAATAGAGGTTGGTAAATGACTGCAAACATATCAGATTATCCATTAATATCACATACATAGGTAAGTATTATAAAATATTAATTAATCACATCACAAAATGGTGCCCACTGTACTACTGTGTTTCATTTACCTTTACTTACTTGTGGAAACTCAGGTTCGGATGATAATAGCTGGAGATTTTGCATACCTCACACCGCAAGACCATCGTTACTTTGATATAAAGTTTATAAAAAATATTTATAGGAAATCACTCACGAAATACAAAAAAGCTACACGTCGCGTCGCGTCGCACAAATTCAGGCTTTAAAACGTCCATTTGAAACCAAACAAAACTGGGCGAAGAGTGCTATTTTGCACGTTTTTTAATGAAAAACATTAATTTACTCAAGTCGCGATCAAAAGTTGGACGGCCATCTTGTCACTTTTGACGTCTGTATTATTAGGAATCCCATTCAAAACGGTGTCGAAATTTTTGCTAGTGAGCTTTGACATTGCACAATTTTGTTAATATCATAGCAACCAGTCATCAAAAATAGTGTCGAAAAGAGCTTCTTTTCGATCGAAAGACTTCTTTATGATACCAAAATAGAAATAGTATATTGTGCAACAAGTGCTGAAAATTCACACGAATGAGACAGTTTGGTGACACGAGCCGTAAGCGAGTGTCATAAAGTCTCATGAGTGTAAAAAGTCTTTTCAGCACGTGTAGCACACTATACTTTTTCTACGACTGCTACATACAGGGTGCCCCACTGGGAGTGTGAATTACATGTTATATTGGAAACATTTTTATTATTGATTTATCAGAAAATTTTATTCCTAATGAAAGAAGCTACGTGAGTAAGAGATTCTCGCTAAACTATAACTAGGGGGCCCCTGGTATAAGAGTTCCATTTTATACAATTTTGCAAAAAGGGGCTCCCGGGGGGTGAAGCCCTATAATTGGGGCCCCTTTTTTAGAGATCTGGTAATGGGACCTTTGAGGGCGAAGCTCTAAAACGGAGACGAAGCCCTTTAATCTAAATACCCGAATAAGCGTGTGAAAAGTATACTTTGCACACGCCGTGTGCAAAGTATACTTTTCACACGATGTTTGAAATGTCCAATTTTCAAGAGCAGTTGTTAGTGCGTTTTTGTCTATTTTCAGGGCAGTCGTAGAAAATAGTATATTTTATATGGAGGAAAAGTAATACTTTTCATGGCGCGCTCGTGTTTAACAGCCGAACGGAGTGAGGCTGGTAATAGAGAGCAAGCCATGAAAAGTAACTTTTCCTCCAAATAAAATATGCTGTTTTTTCTTCAAATGTCGACAAATTAATGCAAAAAGTCTCTTTTTAATAGTAATAATAATTATTATTAAAGATAAGTGGGTTCGCAAGGTGGCTTAGACCGGTGCGGTGTCGATGAATAGGCTCAGGTTGTTGCTATAGTAATGTAACATAAAGCTGTCAGTGGACACTGTCAACAATAGTTATATTTTTAAAATTGCGTCTTCGATTGCGTTTTAATTCCGTATTGATAAGCAGTTATTGAGTAAGTTCGATTAAATAATAACCAATTTGTTCCTAAATTAGTGATTTTTAGAAATGCAGTCACACATTGAGTGATAAATACAAATTTTAGTTTAATAACTCTTGAGTTGTTGGCGCTTATTTTGATGTTTGTTTGTATTGTATCTATGTTGCTATGATAACACTTTTACCTCCGCCGGCGGAAAAGTGAAAAGTAAAGCTCCGGCGGAGGAAAAACGAAACTTGACTGCCGCCTACACAGTCGAGTAATGACGGATTTACTGACGTTTGAAGAAAAAAGTATATTCAACTTACATTTGCAATGAATGGTCATTGCATAATATACTATTCAGCAGCTAATAATGAAATAAAATTTCCGAAAGCTTATTTCCTGAATAATTTCAAATTTGAACACGAAATTTATGAGATACCAAAAATACGCAATTTTATCCCGATTTAAACGTTTTTGTGACACATAGGGTTTTTCTGCTCTCAATGGTTAAGCGAAAAGTTAAATTATACCACTGCTAGCCTAAAAATAAATTGCTTATCATTATTGTTGAGACAAATAAAAAGGAACTGAAGCATACAAATTTTATTTAAAAGCATATAAATATGACAAATATCTGGTTAATGACATATTCAAAAAGTAGCTTAATAACTATTTTCTTCTATTAAATACCTATTAAAAATATATTTTCATTTCATTATAAATGCTACTATCACTGAAAAAAATCTCCTAAATAAACTGGTATATCTAGAAAAAAAGATTAAATCTAGAGTATTGGCAATTGTAATTGGTTTATTTAGATTTGCTAAACCTGTAAATTGTTAGGGTATTTCTATAAAGCTATTGTATTAATAAGTACCCGTATTAGGTAGGTATATAATATAATTAAAGTAGATAATAGTATATTATGATATAAGTGTATAAGAGGGCCTTTAAAGCACGCGCGACATATTTCAAAACACGACGCGCAGCGGAGTGTTTTGTAAGTCGCAAGGGCTTTAAAGGCCTGTTATACACGTATATCATACGCTATTTTTTATTACGAATGCATCATAATCTCAAAAATGTTTTAAATATTAAACTTAAGGGATATATTGACGAACATATTAATCTGTCACATCTGGCATGATCAAATGTTTCTATAGCAACCTTTAAAAAAGTAGGCGAATCATAAACATCATTTTAAGTACGCTGCAGCGTGCGATAATCGTTGATTATGATGCATGCGTAATAAAAACATATTTACAGCAGTGCCTTCACTGGTTTTGGAACGTAACCAAGTTAGTATAATGGGGAAGAGCCGTCGGTCGTCGACCTCCAATGCTCTCAATCTATTGGTGCAGTTACTTTACTACGTGCATACTATAAATATTTTGGGGGTAGAACAAGGCGGAACCAAGGGAAGCGGCATTGCCAGATTGACATGTAAGAACTTCAGAACCGGTTTTGATGAATCAAAAATGGGGAAAATAAGTATTTAGTGTTATAATTTAATATGAAAAAAGTATGTACAGTAACTCGTAAACTTAAAATTTGGCAACGCTATATCTATCGACCATAGAATGTGCCTCAATGTTGGGGGAAAACAAAGAACCATTTGTCCCGTCTCTTCAGGTTAAATGTCTTTGGTTTAACTAACCCAAACTAGAGAAGATGACTGTGATTATATAGGCGCATGTCAGGATGACTTTACACAAGAATTTAAAAAAAAATACACGGTATTGCATACTTTTTTCTAAGAACTTGCAAGTCTGCTGTGTTGCTAATAGTCTAAAAAAACATATATCATCCACTAATATGTAACTCATTATAACAAACTGTGGGACTGAAAAATATCTAAAACTTGTTTGAAAGTAACCCAGCTTTAAAATGTTCCATGAAAAACAAAGCTCTCACCCCTGCCAGGGAAAAGTAATTTAGTCAGAAAACCCTCCTCTGTCAAGAAAACTACCCTCTTAATAGCATTAATAAACATTAACATTTAAAAAACGAAAACTTAGCTGATAACGATTTGACGCACAAAAACGAATCCTCCACAACAATATAAGACATAATAAATCTACAACACATTTATAGACTAATATGTTGTGCGAAACAAAAAAAAAACATGAAAAACGAAAAAGAAACAAAATATCCTAAACTCTACATATCATGCCTCAAAGAAAGATTTGTTTTTTAAATGGGTTGGTAGTTATTTAAATTGGATATTGGCAACTAGTAAGTTTTAACAATGTTTGGATTTTCGGAAATAAAGCATATATGTAGATGTACTTGTTGCCGCCGTTATTTATAAGCGAGTTAAAATAAAATTTAAAATGCAGGACAAATGATGCCCTATAACACAGGGCGCCGGACAAAGCACCCAAAATGTGGGACATCCTCAAACTAATTTTATCTGAGACGCTAATTCAAAAGGAGCATCCAACTTACCCCCATTTAAGATTGCATAGCATCTACTCAAAGACACAATGTGGACAATTACAGCAAGTAAATCCATTCTAAGTTTATAACCGCGCAAACAATCCAACACTCAAAATTGCAAAATTTATTGGAACATTTCATTAGGTAGTAAACAGCAAAGCGCGCCAAAACATCAACATAATTCAAAACCTGCTGAGTGTGTTACCAATGTCAAGCCGCGATATGCACGTGACTGACAACGTGCTTTCGCTATTCCTCGCGCGTTTCGTAAAAGCTCGCGCTTGTCAGCCCCCTATCAACATCCACCGCATCCGCCGATGGTTAGCCGAAATCTGAAACGCGTATCGCATTGCCGGCCGACGTAGCTGAGTTCTCAAACACTAGCTATCTTGCTCATTTTGCGGTCGTCACAGAGCAATTTGCATTTGGCGATCAACGATTCTCCCATTTTCCCAATACGACTCATGGGCGTGCGAGCAAACATTAATATTTATTATGATAAATTAATTACAAGCATGCATCCAGGCGATGCAGTATGCAGTCATAATATCTATTAAGTGGTTTTATAACAAATAAAATTCAATGCACTTTTATTAACAGAATTAAAAGCGCTCGTACAATATGTTCTTAGTGTTCTTGTGGTGTCGTAACACCAATAAATTTTTCAGAAAAAGTTCACATCTCGTTTGTAACACTCACTGACTTTTTGCAGCCAGTATACTGCCCGCATGGTGTGATGCGCTCCCTGATTGTAGATTTTCGAAGATAATGCAAACTTAATTTTATACGTATACCTACACGGTGTCTCATATAAGAATGCACACTACAGGGATCTCGGAAACCGGGAGAGGTACAAATATAAATAAATTAGAGAAAAGTTGCGCTTTGCTGAATCTTACAATGTCATGTTTCTGAATCTAAAATAATCCGATTACTTCCGAAGATGATTGGCAAAAACCGAATTTTCCTGATTTCGTTTTTATTTATTTCTGACTTTAAGAAAAGATACGACAATGCAAATTTCACATTCCCATTGGTACTTTTAATGCTCTTCAAGTTGATGTTATTAGATTGTCAATCTGACGTTTCGATTTTTAGCAACCATCATCAACTTCGTTTTTTCAAATAGTAGAAAAAATTGCTTTGTTCCCAAAAAAAATCTAATTTCAATCCAAAAACCATCATCAAGGTTATTTGATGATGATCAGGAAGGGAGGAAACGTGGGGTCAAAAATTACGTCATTAGGTAGAGGACAAAAATTGGCATAGGAACGTGAATTTTATTGTGATCTATCCTGTTTATTAAAATCTGAAATAACTTTATATGTTTTAAATTTCAAGAATTCGTAGATTGCAACTGATTTTTTGTCAGGCTTTAATAAAAAAAATTGATCAAAATAAAATTCACATTCCTATGCCATTTCGCCTCCTACAGGGTCTATTTTCCAAGGAGTTGGGCCCTAGGCCCCAGCAAATTTTCGGGCCCCAATATGACTTCGGCTTCCTCTTGATTTTTTTTTGTTTTCATTTCGAACTGAAAATATTAATTACAATGTAGTTTTTTATTCATATTTAAATTAAGCTTTTCTATTATTTATAAATTTGCATTAATTTTAATAAAAAATAACAGATTTTAGAAAAACTAGAAAAGAAACACGAAATAAGATTTTAAAAAAATTATTGAACCAAAGCATAAATTAGTAAAAATAAAATAATATTTAAAATAACAGAAATACACTGAGGTTAACGTTAACACTTTTCTTCGAAAAAAATTTGGGTACATAAGAGTTAACACAGCCAGATTTGGGACTATACACTAACTACTAATTTTTTCGCCTTTACTTTAACTAGGGCCCCACTTGTCGTTGGGCCCTAGGCCCGGGCCTAATGGGCCTAATGGTAAAACAGGCCCTGCTCCTCTACATAATGACCTAATTAGATTTTTGATCCGACGTTTCGTTCCTTCGTAATCATCATCAAATAGCATTGAATGACAATAGGCAAATATTGTAGATATGTTCCATATTATTGTTGTCAAGAATTCATGTTTGTCAGATAAATTGTTACCTTTTTCTCCAGCTCAAAACCAGACTTTTTTAATAAGGCCGCTCCGGCTCGGACCTCAGAGTGAAAATGGCATTTTTGTGACCCTAACGAAGCGAGACAAGCTAAAACAACCGGAAAATGATCGTCTTTTCAAGAAACAAATCTGCCACCGTTGTCAAGAATGAAAAATCTAAAAATGAAAATGGTTAGTAAATGCCATTTAAATAATAAAAAGCTCGCGCACTTTGTCAAGTTTTGAAATGACTGACAAGATGACTAGAATACTGTCATAACGTTAATTACTGGTTTGTTAGGTTGGTGTGCGTTTTTGAAGTGCTATAAATTTATAATTAGTACACATTATGTTTTTTGGAAGAATTCAATGATTTTTGTTTATAGATTTAGTTAAATTTGCCATCTTAAATGGGGGTCGTTGGATGCTCCCAGAGAAAAGTGATTATATATACACGACATAGAACACTCACTTCTGTTGTATTTGCCAGTGGCTTTTGCGACTGTGCTGCCGTAGCGGTGTAGTCATTAAACTAATCTTTGGCGGGGTATTCAAATGATGACTGGTTTGAAATTTTCATGGTTTTGAAATAGAGCAGTGCTCCGAAACTTTCTGAAAAATTTCATTTTTGGAAAAACATGTGTGTAAAATCTGTCAAAAATTAAGTTTTGGAATGAGTTATTGAAAAATAGAAATTTCAGCAAGTTTGGGAATACTGCCCAAATTTTTACTATTTAGCAAATATTTGATAACCAGGCATAATGGTGATAAATAAAACAATATCAATGTGGGTAAATAATATGCATATTTATTAATTATTTATTTATTACTGATTTATTAATGATGTTGATAAAATCGGTTTTCCTTTAATGCCTAACTCACAAAATTAAATATTCTGCTATAATATACTTATATACTTAACTATGGCCAGTTGCACCAATATATTTTATAAAAAATTTAACTGGACCGTTGCACATATACATATTTCACGATAGCATGGCGAAATTTGTATGTAATTATTGGTTTGAGATGCGGCTAACTTTCCACCAATGGTGAATTTTCATCTGCTATATCTTTTTAATAACATTGTCAGCCTTTAACTTAGAATTTTGGCGCATGTCAACGATTAATAAAAAACAGACTTCAATAACTACATGACGATTCGGAAGGAATGGACCAAACTACAGAAGTAGGTAGACATTGTTGTCGGCTCAGGTAAAACGACGAAGGTTGTTTATTTTCCAATGGTCATAGAAAAAGTACTTCTTATACACTTGTTCTCGAAGTAGCTGTTCTAATTTTTTATTCCCTATTCGAGAAATCCAGATCGTAAATATCTCTAACAGGTAAATATTACTTAAAATGGTAAAATGCCATTATTAAAGAGAGTTTATTCCTCCATGGTTTAAACAGTAGGTAGTACAATGGTTTGAGAAGTGTATCAAGGTTTTCAAAAAGTAAGTAGGTAATAATAGTATATTATTTTATATGGAGGAAAAGTGATACTTTTCATGGCGCGCTCGTGTTTAACAGCCGAACGGAGTGAGGCTGGTAATAGAGAGCAAGCCATGAAAAGTAACTTTTCCTCCAAATAAAATATGCTGTTTTTTCTTCAAATGTCGACAAATTAATGCAAAAACATCTCTTTTTAATAGTAATAATATCTAATTATTATTAAAGATAAATGGGTTCGCAAGGCGGCTTAGACCACGGTCGTAGGTGGCCTTGCTTAGACCGGTGTCGGTGAATATAATGTAACATAAAGCTGTCAGTGGACACTGTCAACAATAATTATTTTTTTAAAATTGCGTTTCCGATTGCGTTTTAATTCCGTATTGATAAGCAGTTATTGAGTAAGTTCAATTAAATAATAACCAATTTGTTCCTAAATTAGTGATTTTTAGAAATGCAGTCACAAATTGAGTGATAAATACAAATTGTAGTTTAATAAATCTTGAGTTGTTGGCGCATATTTTGTTGTCTGTTTGTATTGTATCTATGTTGCTATGACAACACTTTAACCTCCGCCGGCGGAAAAGTGAAAAGTAAAGCTCCGGCGGAGGAAAAACGAAACTTCACCGCCGCCTACACAGTCGAGTAATGACGGATTTACTGACGTTTGAAGAAAAAATAACATTGATAACACAGGAATGTGAAATATTGACCTTTTACAATACCTACTGGTAAAATCACGTTTTTTTTTTTGGATTATGTGTCAGATTAGTTTTTAAATTTTGATGTTACCTAAATATGCAATTGACCTATAGAAATGTAGTATATTACATTCTGCTTTGCGGAAACTCATACTTTTGTGTCAAGAAAATAAAATAGAGTCTCACGTGTGCAAAAGACTAAAATTTCTAACACTATCAATTCAGTTTTTAAGATTTAATTTATAGGAAAAACACATATTTTTATAAAATTCGTCTTTGCAAATTCAATATACCTATTTTATTTTTATACACGTTTCACCCTATACGCAGCACCCCTACTCACCCCTTTGTCCCGCAAAACAGCTGATTACTATTAGGTTTCCGCAAATAAAAAATGTCTAAAAATTAGGTAAAAACACTCAATTTATGTATTTCTGAGGAAAAACGGCAAAATCGGCCAGCCATCATCTACAAAATTACCAAAATCAGTAATCTGTAACCTCGCTTTGACCAAATCTAATGTTTATTTATTAAAGATTAGGCACCTACATATTTTGAAAAACAATAATTAAAATTCGATTAACATGGTATCAAAGCATAAAAATGGAATTTTAATGTAAGAAATTAGTCCCAACAACAAATGTTTTACATCTTATTAGGGTTTTAAGTGTTTACTCATGCAGACTAAAATGAGGTAATTTTGCTATATGAGGTCTTTAACTTATACAGGCTTTTTGTTTGTGAAATTGGATTTCTTGCACCCGCATTTAAATCAATCTGGACTACATTTGCATAGTCTAAACTCTATTGGGACTGTTATCTGTCTTTCTTATCCATATAGATTTTATAGAGTAGTTAAACTAATTTTGCATGCATAAAAAGTAATTAATTATAACACAAAAGTGGTATGTGGTAGGACTGATACCAAAAGCCGAAAATAACAACCGCAGAGAAGCGACAAAAGCCGTCGGCACCTTTGAAGTTGGAGAGCCATGTTCAATTTGTCATATGTGACAGATGACCGGTTTAATACACTGAGAGAAATGTAATGAAGGGAAAGGAAATGCTATACACCGATAAAACATGTAATTAATTATATGTTTATTATTTACTTTATTAGAAATGTATTATGAATAGTAGTTATCTTTTAAGATTTACCGGTTTAACTCAAAGTTTACTGATTTGTCGCGTTCTAACCTTTTTGAAGTGAATACTTCTTTAGTTTCATGAGATTGATTTTTTAAGGTCGCATCACGACATTTTTGAAGGTCGCATCACGACATGGTTTATGTATTCGTCTCGCGCTACGAAATTTTCGTATCGTTGATTGGACGACTAACCGAACCCAAACTAACCAAATTTATTAAAATTGTTTATAGCGTATCGAATCCTGCTTAAATAAGTAAAATAAGTTGAGAATAAGTGAAACTAACCGAAAGTTGAATCGACCACTAACCCAAACTAACCAAATCTATTAAATTTGATTATATCGTATCGGAACCGTTTCAAATGACTAAAATAAGTTGAGAATGTGAAACTAACCAAAAGTTGATTGGACGAACTAAGCCAAACTAACCAAACCTATTAAAATTGTTTATAGCGTATCGGAACCTGCTCAAATAAGTAAAATAAGTTGAGAATAAGTGAAACTAACCGAAAGTTGAATCGACCACTAACCCAAACACCAAACCTATTAAAATTGATTATAACGTATCGGAACCGGTCCAAATGACTAAAATAAGTCGAGAATAAGTGAAACTAACCGAAAGTTGATTCGACGACTAACCAAAATTAACCCAATCTATTAAAATTGGTCATAACGTATCGGAACCCGCTCAAATAAGTAAAATAAGTGAAGACTAAGTGAAACTAACCAACAGTTTATTAGATGACTAACCAAATCTATTAAAATTGATTATATCATATCGGAACCGACTCAAAAAGGTTATATAAGTTGAGACTCAATAAAGAAGTATCCACTTCTATCACGTGTACTGTGCTTCTCACGACTTTTTTTTAAGTGAAACTTTTTTAGCGACGGTAGTCAGAAAAATGTAACGCTTATCAAAGTGAAACGCCCCTTTAATTAAGCATGTTCCAGTATAGCTAGAGGGCTGAAATTTTCAGAACATGTAGCCGGAATAAAATGAGGATCGAAAATTTGACTCCGTACACCCTCCCGTCCCCCCGTTCCGACAGGGAGGGAGAAAAAAAAACTAAAATAATTAATTTCGGGAAAACGGGAAGAACTACGGGGTCGAAATTTGTATGGTAGTTGCGACTCATTGGGGGCTAACTTTGAACATATGAAGGGTCCGGGGTTCTAATTTAAGGAGGGATTTCAGTAGGGAAAAACCGTTATTTGCCGATATCTGATTCTCTGCAACGGAGCCTCGGATCGAAAAACTGACAAGCGATGACCCCAGTGGGTGGGAGGGGAATTAAACCCCCTATACCCCCACCCCCCGGTGCTTCAAATATTTTCCAAAAAATAGTAAAAAATTGAAAAAAAACTTAAAAAGTTGTTCGAAAATGTAATAAAAGTATTATAGAACGAAATAAGAAAAAAAAATTAGAGAAACGCGGTTTTCAGCGAAAAAAGGCGAAGGGGTTCAGCTGCGAGGTCGGGGATGGCAAAAATGGGAAGAAAAATAAATTGCTTTTTGAAAAAATAATAAAAATTTTGAAAAAATGGGAACACATTGAAAAAAACGTAAAAAAATGCTCGGAAAGTTAATAAAAGTATTTAAAAAACCGAATAATAAAAAAAAATAAAGAAAAAATGGAAAAAATTGTTCGGAAAGTGAACAAAAGTATTATAAAACAAAATAATAAAAAAATAATATAAAAAAGTTAAGAGAAACGTGGTTTTCGATGTAAAATAGCGAAAATAATTTAAAAAAAGTTTCGAAACCAGGGGCAATAGTTGAGAACGAAAAAGCTTAAAAAAATAAAAACTCAATTCCTAATATCTCTCAGAAGTTTCAATTCAGTTGTGTGCTTATAAAGGTGAGACACATATATTTTTTAAATCTTATTTTGCTTCAGTTAAGTATTTGAAATGTCACAATATAAAAGAATTAGAAACGCCAAAAGATATACAGGCAGCCCAAAAACTTCCATAGGGTTTACCGTATATCATGTCGAAAAACGATTTCATACACCATAATATGGTATAAAGTTGGAGACTTTATCCGGAAAACATATAGTGACTTGTACGGATACTTTTTTAAGTTACTGTATATTATGCTAAGTTATGTGAACCTACTGATTTAATTGTTTTGAAATTAATATTTGAAAAAGTGGTTATTTTGTGGTCAAAATGATAAATAAAACACTTTTTCTACTATTACTTATACTAAAACTACTCAGTCCACGTGTTTATGTGCGAAAATCCAAATATTGGCGTGATCGTCGTTTATTTACTTTATTTTATTATCGAGAACCTTATACCTACGATGTGGTTGTCCCAGGGTCTTTTGGAGATAGAGTTTGGATAAGCTTTAAATTTTGCAATGAATTTTCGAGTATGTTATTTATTTATTTATTTTAATAATAATTAGAAAATTTACATATTGAACATTCCAGCGCACTATCAATTTAACATTTATAAACAACCAAATGGATAGCGGCATACCGATTAATTGTTACAAATTTACCAATTTATAGAGAATATTAACAACTTGTAAACAATCAAATTTACATATTGCTAGGAATGCTAATCGGTAGCAGAATACCGACTAGTCGTTTTTTTGCCGAAAACCGCGTTTCTCTAATTTTTTTTTTAATATTATGATGATTTCTTATTCGGGTTTATAATACTTGTATTCACTTTCAGAATTTTTTTCGTTTTTTCAATTTTTTTTCATTTTTTCGAAAATTTTTGGATATCCGTGGAGGTGGGGGTATAATTCCCAGCCCCACTGATGACCCCGTGTGTCAGATTTTCGGTTCGAGGCTCCGTTGCAGAGATATCGACAAAAAATTAGAGCCCCGGTCCTCCCATATATGTTCAAAGGTAGCCCCCCATGAGGCGTACCTACCATAAAAAGTTCGACTCCGTAACCCTTCTCGTTCTTCCGAAATTAATTATTTTAGTTTTTTCTTTTCCCCCACTCCTGGGCAAACGGAGGGGGGGGGGGGTACTACGAGTCCCAGTTTTCGCTCGAGATCCTCACTTTACCCCGGCTACATGTCCTGAAAATTTCAACCCTCTAGCTCTAGTAGAACATGCATAATTAAAGGGGCGTTTCACTTTGATAAGCGTTTAATTTTTTCTGACTTTACCCTCGCTAAAGAAGTCACTTCAATAATAATTAATACACAAACAAACCAAAGGAAACTGGCGTTTACGCAAAATTTTTGTCGTCGACGACTGTACTAAACAAATCTCGGACTAAACTTAACTGACAAGCACGTGGAGATGTCAGTTGGCCGGTTTACCTCCCACTCCAAATTTTTGGGCGGGATTTATGTTGTCGCTTCTCTGCGGTTGTTATTCTAGGCCAAAAGCATAGCCTAAAGAAAACTATAGCCGCGACACTCGGCTCGTTTACTGGGGTACGGAATCAAATTTTCTCCGTGAAGCTCAGTGAAGGGAGGACACCACGCAGTTGGAACTCGATGCCAATCATACGCGCTTACCTGGGCCGGAGTGCAATAAATTTTCATAGGAATTAAAATAGAAAAAAATTCGTTGTTTGGGTAAATAGACGTTATGCGTATATATTGTTTTGTTTGTATGTTATATAAATAAGTTAATGTTTATGTGTTAAAATGGGAAAAGAACGGCAGAATTAAGCAGCTAGTTAGTTTGTTTATTTAAACTTAAATTTGATCATAAGGTATCGGAATCGGTTCAAATGACTAAAATAAATTGGAACTAACTGAAACCAACCGAAAGTTAATTGAACGACTAACCAAAGCTAGCCAAAAGTAACCATAAGCTCGAAAACAGGCTAAAACGTACCTATCGTAATAGGTTACAAAAATTAAAGTAAGTTAAAACTAACCAAAACGAAAGGAATTTAAGCGACTAACCAAAAATATTAAATTTGCTTATAACGTATAGGATTCGATTCAAATAACTAAAATAAATTGGAACTAACTGAAAGTAACCAAAAGTTGATTGAATGACAAAACAAAAGTAACTAATAGCACAAAAACGGACTAAAACGTATCGGAACAGATTAAAAATGTTAAAGTAAATTAAAACTCACCCAAATTAACCGAATATTGGCAAGTAACCAAAGACATTAAAATTGGTTATAACGTATCGGAACCGGTTCCAATCACTAAAATAAATTAAAACTAAATGAAATTAACCGAAAGTTGATTGAACGAAAGTAAGTTAAAACTCACCCAAATTAGCCGAATTTTGGCGACTAACCGAAAGTAATCAAAAACTTTAAAATTGGTTATAACGTATCGGAACCGGTTCATATGATTTAAATAAATTAAAACTAACTGAAATTAACCGAAAGTCGATTGAACGACTAACCAAAAGTAACCAAAAGCACCAAAAGGGCTAAAATAAATCGTAACAGATTAAAATTATTAAAGTAAGTTGAAACTAACCCAAATTAACCGAATTTTGGCGACTAACCTAAATTAATTAAAAACATTTAAATTGGTTATAACGTATCCGAACCGATTAAAATTACTAAACTAAATTAAAACTGACTGAAATTAACCTAAAGTCGATTGAACGACTAACCAAAACTAACCAATAGCATCAAAAAGGGTTAAAACGTATCGTAACAGATTAAAAATATTAAAATAAGTTGAAACTAACCAAAATTAAGCGAATTTTGACGACTAACTTGAATTAATTCAATAACTAAAATAAACTGAAAGTAACCAAAATTCGATTGAAAGACTAACCAAAACCAACCCAAAAGTAACTAAAAGTACCAAAACGAGCTAAAACGTATAGGAATAGCTTAAAAATAATATTAAGTAAGTTAAAACTAACCCAGATCAGTTCAATTTTGGCGACTATCCTAAACACTAAAATTGGTAATAACGTATCGGAACCGAAAGTAATCGATAGATGATTGAACGACCCAGTTTTGGCGGCTAACCAAAACTAACCAAAAATATTAAAATTGGTTATAATGTATCGGAACCAGGTTCAAATGACTAAAATAAATTAAAACTAAACGAAAGCTGATTGAACTAACCCAAACTAATTAAAAGCACCAAAACGGACTAAAACGTTTCATAAATTACAAAATTTAAAGTGCCCAAAAATAATCGAAAATTAATAATATGGAAACATTCATAAAATATATACGAAGGGTACAGGGGAAAAACGATCTAAGCGCCATTTCCATAGGAAACTTTTATTATTGATTTCACAGAAAATTTTATTCCTGATAAAAGTTGGTGCTTGGAAAAAAACTAATTTTCACAATGTTAAATTAAGACTAAGTATTACAGGGTACTTAAAAAATACAAAAATGGTGGTTAAAAAAACAAAAACTTAGGAATATCGGAAAAGCTTCTACAAAAAAGATAAAGCTCCTATTAAGGTAAAAATAAAAGTTAAATACCATTTTTTCCAAAAGTGCATCTTTGCTGAAAAAAATAAGGACAAAATTAAGAAAAAGCGGTTTTTTTCAGTAATTGAAATGGATTTTCTCCGCAACGGTGCGGTGCACTTTTGGAAAAAATGGTATTTGACTTCTATTTTTATCTTAATACGAGCTTTATTTTTCTGTAGAAGGTTTTCCGATATTCCAAAGTTTTTGATTTTTTAACCATCATTTTTGTATTTATTGAGTACCCTGTATAACTTATCTTTAATTTAGCATTGTCAAAATTAGTTTTTTTTTCAAACACCAACTTTTATCAAGAATAAAATTTTCTGTGAAGTCAATAATAGAAAAGTTTCCTATGGAAATGGCTCTTAGATAATTTTTCCCCTGTACCCTTCATATGTAAACACATTTTATAGAAATAACACGTTTTTAATTTTTTTATTAGTCTTACAACCATTTCATCATTTAGCCATGTTGATTTTAGTTTGACAATATAATTGAATTATATTTCAATATAAAAGGTCTCAAAAGAGCGGGACATATTTTCCGATTTTCGAATTCTTCTAAAAATTCTAGATAAATTTCATGTAGCATGTCGAATAGCCTCCTTTCCATTTAAAGAATTTGATCTGTTTAACTTAGCGCGAAACGATTTGCATCTTCTTATCTTAGTTATTCAGTAATTATCTAGATATACGAAAATTTTGGTTTGGTGGGGAGTATTTTCCAGGTTGTGGTAATGTGGAAGATAAGAAAGTGCAAAACATTTCGTTTGACAATAAACAGTTCGTATTCTACCATAAAGGCGTAAGTCTCAAAAACATTGTTTTTGCTGATTGTTTTTCGCAAAAGTCGATCGTTATCCACATATATCCATTATTTCAGATTTGGTCAGCACCTTGATATCATTTTGATTCGCTGTACCTTTTTAAAGATACCAAGGTAAACAAAAAAGCAAAATGTAGGGTTGGTAGCCAAGTTTTTTCTAGATTACATATAAAACAAACACCAATAATTTCCTGACATAAAAGCCTACTTTATTTATTTATTTATTTATATTATTTTTTAACACCCTGTATATTACTACATTTTTGGACTTTCTAGTGAAATCAAAACACATGTCGTGTATAATATCCTATACCTATCTTTAGCTGTTTACGAAATATTGACAGTTGAAAGTCGGGCATTTTGACAGGCTCTAAACCGCACGAGATCAAAGAAAACGGTTTGCACATCTCTATCTTAGGTTTTCATAAGCTATCGAATGACAGTGGGTTTCAATTTAACCGGAGGTTTAAAAGTTCCGGTCAATTTTATTCGCGGGTTAAATTCAAAGTTACTGTCATTTGATTGCTCATGAAAACCTTAGACAGGAATATGCAAACCGTTTTCTTTGCTCTCATGCGGTTAAGATTTCAAAGCCTATCAAAATGTCAAAATGCAGGACTTTCAACTGTCAATATTTCGTAAACACCTAAAGAAAGATAGGTATAAGATAGTATACACGAAATGTGTTTAGACTTCTCTAGAGATTCCAAAAATTTAGTTATATACAGGGTGTTCCATTTAAAAAATATAGAGTAGGCTGATATGTCAGAAAATCGTTAGTGCTTTATTTTATATGTAACGTAGAAAAACATTTGGCTACCAACCCTACATTTTGCTTTTTTGTTTAACTTGATATCTTTAAAAACAAAAAAGTTACAGCGAATCAAAATGATATCAAGATAAATTGAACGCACGGTACAGGTTGCTCCGATTTAGCGTAATTGTGCACTTCATGCATAAACTAGTTCGTGAACTATAACCAGATCAAAAATTTACTTTCATTTCACCATCTTGACAATATTTTTATCTAGCGAATAAAATGAAAAAGCTGTTACGAAAAAATATGCGAAATCGTACATAATACGTTTATAAAATTGTGCAGGTTGCTAAGAATCTATATAAAACAAAATTATGTACTTATATACGATCTTTTTTTAGCTTAGAAGAGAACAATTAGATAAATCAAAATTTTCAAAATTATTATTGCAGATCTTCACAAGTTCGTCTAAAACCGTAACTACTTGTTCAAAATAAAATCTCATATAAAAAAACTTTTCTTGTGTATAGATCTTGTTGATATTTAAAGATTAACTTGGAGCTTATATTCTATTATAGTTATATTCAGCATTCAAGAATGCTGTACTTACTACAAGTAATCTAGATTCGCCATTCTTAATTTCACTTCAAAAGACATTTTTAACTATTTCTATCAGGTGTAATGTTTAAATAAATATCCGGCTCTCTTTATGCAGCTTTTTGGATCAAAAAAATGGTTATTCTCTACTCGAAATAAACAGTATTTTATAAATCATATATTTTGTGATGAAAGTTTAAATAAAATAATAGGGGAGAGTAACAATTTTAGTATACAGTGTGTCCAAAAAAGTATGCAACATATGGGAAACTTTTTTATTATTGGTTTCTCAGAAAATTTTATTCTTGATAAAAGTTGGTGCTTGCCCTAAAACAGT
>MU182236.1:197465-236987 GCA_016904865.1 Pissodes strobi
TATTTTATTTGGAGGAAAAGTTACTTTTCATGGCTTGCTCTCTATTACCAGCCTCACTCCGTTCGGCTGTTAAACACGAGCGCGCCATGAAAAGTATCACTTTTCCTCCATATAAAATAATATACTATTATTTCATACTGTCTTTGAAATTATTTTTAAAATGAATAAAAAGTATTAAAATTTAAAAAATATTAGTTGTCAATCTGACAATCGCCAATGTTATAGCCATGGTTATTCATAGCGAATTATGATTTTCTTTTGCTTGTCACTGCCAAATAAATAAATTACGGTATCAAATACTGTAATAACACATTACGGTATCAGATACTGTAATGTTCGATTTACAGGCCTCAAATGAGTCCGGGAAATTGTTATTTAGCGGACAGTATGAAATAAAACATATTTTGCCAGTGGACCAGTGCAAAGTTAATTCATTTAGTTCAAAAAAAAAACTCAATACAATAACTGCAATAATAATTTGACACGGACATGACTTTTGTGACGGACGTCGAAAAAAAACGCCAGAAAAACGGTGATGCAAGCGCACAGCGGTGTAGCCATGAATTAAAACTAAAAGTGGAGGGGATAAATCCAGTGAAAGTTCTATTTGGCGAATATATAAACACTTTTCTATGGATGCTCCTTTTGAATTATTATGTCAGATAAAGTTAGTTTGAGGATGTCCCACGTTTTGGGTGCTTTGTCCCGTGCCCTGCCTTCTGGGCATCATTTGTCCCGCATTTTAAATTTTATTTTAACTCGCTTAAAACTAACGACGGCAACAAGTATATGCTTTATTTTCGGAAATCCAAACATTGTTAATACTTACTAGTTGCAAATATCCAATTTAAATATCTACCGACCCAATTAAAAAATAAATCTTTGAAACGCGAATGTTTCATAAAATATATATAATATTTGGATACATTTTTATTTAGTTTTAATTTTGATCTCTTATTAAATTTACTTGAATAGGTGTGTAGATATTCTTGGATTTTTTGTAAATTGCTTTCCATCCCCGGTGTTTTCATAACCGACATCTTCAATCAATTGAGACAGGTAGGTAAGATAACGATGTCAATATCCAAATATTCGTTGCAAAACGTACACAATCCATATTTTTTAGAACCAGGAACCATTTTTGTGATAACAATTATCAAATTATCTAACGGAACTGAAAGTATAGAAAATAACGTATTTGATGTCTGTATCTGAAACAGCCATTACTATTTTTGTCTTTTTTGTATTTTTTGTCATGGCCGCCTAGGAGTTTTAATGTTTAGTATACTCGAATTTAATCAATATAAGAATATATGATATTCCACCTAGATTAGCAGATTACAGTTAATAAAAAAACAAAATTTAAATTATCATTCGGTTATTTATACAACTAAAGTTGTAAAATGTTAATTTTATTTCACTAAACAAATTTCGCGTTTTATTAATTACCTAAGTAAACTTTAAAATAAAATTAACAAAAAGTGATGTTCCACCAAGTTTAGTTGAATAAAGTTAATAAAAAATTAATATATAAAATGTTTAAGTTACTTATCAAAAATTTATATAACTAAAGCTGGAAAATTATATTTTATTTCACCAACAAATTTCTTATTTTGTGGAGAATCTGACCATATTAAAGTAGAGACGTGCTTCAAAAATATTAACAAGAAATTATGTTCCACCAAGATTAGTTGAATAAAGTTAATGAAAAAAATAAAATATGAAATGTTTTTAAGTTACTTATCAAAGATTTATATAACTAAAGCTGGAAAATTATATTTAATGTCACTAACAATTTTCGCATTTTATTAATTACCTAAGTAAACCTTCAAATAAAATTAACAAAAAATGATGTTCCACTAAGTTTAGTTGAATAAAGTTAATAAAAATTGAAAATATAAAATGTTTTAAGTCACTTATCAAAGATTCATATAACCAAAGCTGAAAAATTATACTTTATTTCACCAACAAATTTCTTATTTTGTGGTGAATCTGGCCATATTAAAGTAAATATGTGCCTCAAAAATATTAACAAAAAATGATGTTCCACCAAGATTAGCTGAATAGAGTTAATAAAAAATGAGAATATAAAATGTTTTTAAGTTACTTATCAAAGATTTATATAACTAAAGCTGGAAAATTATATTTTATTTCACTAACAACTTTCGCATTTTATTAATTACCTAAGTACCTAAGTTAATAAAATTAATAAAAAATTATGTTCCACCAAATTTAGTTGAATAAAGTTAATAAAAAATTAAAATATAAAATGTTTTTAAGTTACTTATCAAAGATTCATATAACTAAAGCTGGAAAATTATATTTTATTTTACCAACAAATTTCTTATTTTGTGGAGAATCTGATCATATTAAAGTAGATACGTGCTTCAAAAATATTTTTAAAAAATGATGTTCCACCAAGTTTAGTTGAACAAAGTTAATAAAAAATGAAAATATGAAATGTTTTTAAGCTACTTATCAGAGATTTATATAACTAAAGCTGTAAAATTTAATTTTATTTGACTAACAATTTTTGCATTTTATTAACTACCTTAGTAAACCTTAAATAAAATTAACAAAAAATTTTGTTCCAATAAGTTTAGTTGAATAAAGTTAATAAAAATGAAAATATAAAATATTTTTAAGCTACTTATCAAAGATTCATATAACTAAAGCTGGAAAATTATATTTTATTTCACCAAAAAATGTATCATTTTATGAAACTTGGAAATATTAAAGCAGGTATGTTAATTAACAAACAAAAGGATGTTCTTTAAGTTTTTTTTTAAAGGTTTTTGTAACTAAAGTAAGATAATTTTATTCTATTAAACTGAAAAATTAATTTTCCAAACTTAATTAAAGAAGTAAAGATCAATTTTCCTCAAAATCTATTAAAAAGCTAGTGTCAAATGGTATAGCTTATAAAAAGCCAAGATACTTATTTGCGAAAGTCTGTAGGGCAAGGCCAAATTCGATTAGCTGTGCCCCTTTGAGCAATCGAAAGCAATCTTGTTAAGGAAATACCGCAGCATCAACATTTCTACAACGAATTTATAGGCAAATTTTCGAAAAATGAGGAGAAACCAATTACACTATAAATAGGCGAGTTTTTATAAATTTGCTTCGCTTCTTTCAAATTCCACCGCACGCCACTGACTAAGAACTATAAATTTCGTTTTTCATTTTAAAATCATTGAATCTAAGAAAGTGTAATTTTGTTACTCATGGGCAAGCTCATAGGTCAATGGTACGATATTGAAAGTTACCTTAATGCGTTAGTAGGTAACTAAATACCTTTTTTGAGTTTGTCAGTTATTAATATAGCAAATATGACATTGTCAAGTTATGGCTTTTAAGTATAAAAATGGGAAATACACGTACATTTAACCTACAAGTTAAATATCCCCATACGCCTGATAAACTTACACGATGGCAGATATTTAAATTGAAATGTTACCAATCAATACAAGTTAATGCGAACTGTCCAACCACGATAGAATATTTTAAAAGTGAGGTAGCGATTTTAAACGAAAAGACACGCCAATATGAAAACTTTCGCTATATAATACATCCCTTAAGTAAGTTTAATTATGTTTATCAAATTTGGAGCTTCTTTTTTTATGGAATCTTAATATTTTTTAAAGCATTTGATTTTGGATTCATACATTTGGCCAGAGACGATAAATTTGAAGACCATTATGTTATCCTAAAAATCGCACTACTACTGGACGTACTTGCGCTGATGAATGTTGCTCTACAGTTTTGCATAGGATTTTGCCAACCAAATGCTAGGACCGTGGAATTATCTAGATTTAAAATTACTATGCGATATATATCTAGAGGACATTTTCTTTGTGACATTCTATCGTCCATTCCTAGAGTTGTTACATGGAATACTAATTCTGCAACTGAGTTAGTAGTGGTGACTTTCACCCTTTTAAAGATGAGAAGGATTAGTACAGTTATAGAATTAATACAACCTACAGCCCATCTTTTCGGAATTAAATCATCAAGTAAAATATTTCTTTGTGGTTTTTTCATAGTAGTGTCTCTCGTTATGCACGTTATGACATGTTTTCATGTTGGAATCACACAATATAGAGCAGCGATTACAAACAAACTCACAGAAGTTTGGGCAGATGATTCGTTTGAAAATTATCCAATCGTAAGACAATATATGCTAAGCTTTTTCAAATGTGCTCAATACACTTTTTTACTACAAATAGATTATAATTCGACGGATTATAATACAGAAGATAGGTTAGTTTCCATAATAAACTATTTTGTAGGCAAACTGCTTATAATTGCCACATGGATTGTCCTGCTATTTACATTTGTGTCCCAAAGAATGCTGAGAGTCAAATTTGAGGAAATTATGACTGAACTCAATGAATATATGCTAGCAAGGAAACTACCAGAAGATCTTAAGAAAAGACTTATTACATATTACAAATATAAATACCAAAAGGTATTTTTTAATGAATCGTTGGTAAAAACCGTTCTTTCAGAAAATCTGAAACGTGAAATAGAGGTTTTTCTATGCAAATCATTGATTCATCATGTGGCTATATTTAGACACGCATCGCCCAAAATAGTGAAACAAGTTATATCGTACTTAGTTCCACAAATTTTCCTTCCAAATGATTTAATCGTTCAATGTGGAACATATGGAGATTGCATGTATTTCATTGAGAGTGGAACCGTAGCCGTCTATACATCATCAGGAAAAGAGATATGCCACCTTCAAGATGGGGCATACTTTGGTGAATCAGCTGTAGTGCTGAAGAAGGAGAAAAGGGTAGTAAACATTATAGCTGTTGAAGTTACCAGAGTATACATTCTAAATAAACATCATTTTCAGCGCTGCTTTAAATCGGATGATCTTATTTACCGTATGTTACTTGATTTAGGAGAGGAGAGGATTGGGCAAGCTAAAGAAATTGAAGAACTGCATAAAAGCGGATTGTTTAAAACCTCATATAGGTGAAGGACAGCTAGGTTAAGATTAATAGAAAATAAATAATAAAATATATTGGTAAAATTAATAAAAATATTTTATTGTTATTGGCAAATTCAGATTCCAACGTTTCTTTTTTTCGTTAATTTTTAAGATATTTTCCGGGAAAAGTAAAAAATACAAAAATTGCATTATTTATAATCTTCCTGTTTGTTGCAGTTGCGTAGCCACGAGGCTCTGGAGGCTCGATAAAATTTCTAATTTAATAAGTGATCATTTATCAGACAATATTACAACAAAGGCTAATATCTACGAGCGACCACTTACCAATAATATTGAAAATATTGCTTCCGTGGTGATTAATGATCTCCCAAACCAACGCGAAACTGCCGCTGCCGCAAGAGTCGAGGCACCTGCACCGTGGCAGAAGCATACTTACTCGTGACGTCAACCAATCTAGTCAAAAGTTATTTACAGGCGTATATTTCACATTTTAGATGAAAAAATCTCGAAAAAAAAACTTTTTTTTTGTAAAATCTGCTTTTTTTATATCTGGTTTGAATTGTAATTGGACTAATGTTACTTTAAACGCGCCTATTATGACTGATAATGATTACTTTTTTTTTAACAAAAATTAAATTGCAGTTTACTTGCCTTTTTTGCACACAAAAATAATATTTAAGGGATTCCATAAAGCTCAGCCCTTAGACGCGCCTCGTTCGTTTTTTTAAAGGTAAATGAAATTCCAAAGCAAACACCTTTGAATATCTATAGTTTAACAAAAAAGGTAGGTGGTAAAATGGCACTATGGTGCCATAATAGATAATAGTAATGTCAAATTTGCTAGTGTGTTTTCTCCATCCAAAGGACCCTTCAACATATAAATGGAAATTGGTGACAAATTCTTAACAAAACCTTTTAGAGCCTCTATAATAAAAGGATTAAATATTTTCAATTTATTTATTTCTTTCAATATTTTTAATAAACTTAATCTAGTACAATATTGTTAAATATTATCCTGTAACTATTCATAGTCACATTACTGCTTATTTTTAAAGTCGCTAGGTATGGGATACCCGTATGTGCTTTTTATGTTCTATGATTATTTAGTCCCTGCATACAGGGTTCTCCAACGAGGACTAGACATGGCGACATTTTTGCTTTCCTTGCACTTTTATAAAAAAAAACTGAAATAGCCATCTTATGTAATTTTCTCCCGCGAATTCCGATACGTTCAGCAAAACACAATTGAACATCAAATAAAAGTGCTAGGGGACACTTTGACTTTTTTTTAACGGAACACCCTGTGTATTACTACATTTTTGGACTCTCTATTTCTAGATCTAGATCTAAACACATTTTGTATATAATATCCCATACCTATCTTTAACTGTTTACGAAATATTGTCAGTTGAAAGTCGGGTATTTTGACACTTTGACAGGCTCTAAATTCTAAACCACACAAGATCAAAGAAAACGGTTTGCACATTCCTATCTTAAGTTTTCATAAACTATCGAATAACAGTATCTTCGAATTTAACCTGCGGATAAAATTAACCGGAACTTTTAAACCTCCTGTTAAATTCAAAGTTACTATCATTCGATAGCTTATGAAAACCCAAGATAGGAATGTACAAACCGTTTTCTTCTCGTGCCCGACAATATTTGGGAAACAGCTAAAGATAGGTATAGGATATTGTACACAAAATGTGTTTTTTTACTACTAACATGATAAATCACCATTATTTACTCCATTCCTCAAATGAGAAGTAACATTTCTCACCCTAGGTAAATAATACTATTAAAAAAACCTAGGTCAATAATGAAACGGAAAATGTCATTTAAGTTTCAACTTGTTAGTTTGACAACTAATTGTCATTTCGTATTATTTGAAAAATGAGTAGGAAATGATTAATTTCAAAATCTAATCAATTCAAATAATGATAAGTATTTTATCAGTGCTATTAGTAAAAAAATATATATACAGTGTGACTCACTTTTCATGACTTCCCATAGTATTCTTATTAATAATGCGATTTTGTCAAAATTTAGATGGAAAGAAGGTACTTTGTATGTATGTGGCTGTCAGGAGATTACTAAATTCATTCTGTCAGTTAGACAACTGAACTTCCAGGCTACCTGATATTTCGTACTATTTGAAAAATAAGTAGAAAATGACTAATATAAAAATCAAATCGAATCATATATGGTAATATATCAGTGTTAGTAGTAAAAAATAGTATATTATATACCTAGGTTGAGAAGTAAGCCATTATTTACCGAGCACTTTTATATCCTGAGGCGCGGAGCGCCGAAGGATATAATGTGCGAGGTTAATAATGGCCTTCTCAACCGAGGTATATATAGAATTTTTTTTACTACTAACACTGATATATTACCATATTTGATTCGATTTGATTTTTATATTAGTCATTTTCTACTTATTTTTCAAATAGTTCGAAATATCAAGTAGCCTGGAAGTTCAGTTGTCTAACTGACAGATATAGTAACAAGAAGCGTTTTTTCGCGAGCTAACTACAATTAACCACGGCATACTACAGGATACTACTTTGTTTTCACGAGGATTAATTTAATTGTGGTAAGTGAGGGGAAGTTTCGTGACGTCACTATTACATCATCATTTTTCAACTACGGCTTACTACAACTTACATACGTGACGAGGTGTGGTACTCGAGGTTTGATGGAGTCATGGCGGATTAATTTTGAAACGTTAAACATGTGAAATGTTTGTTTTTCCATTCTGAACAAGTTTGTAAATTATACGTCCATGAAATTCTTCTATAGAAGCCTCATACGCATCGGAATTCCTACACAAATGTGCCCCAAATGGGATTTGGGCAGCATAAAGTATCCTGAACATATTCATCGAAAAAATACCATTAGTTTGCTTATCTCCAGAGGCCACCATTCTGTCATTAAAAATATGAGTAAACGTTCTGCACTGATCAAACTGATCATTTTCAAATAAATATGCAAAATATCTATATTCTTTTCTAGCAATGCAAGATCTAACTACGGTATTTTGGCGAAGACAGAAGCAGACAGTACAATTTGTGGTGGGGTGCCTGCTTGGCACTTACTTCAGTATTACTTGTAGTTAACCGTGGTTACTCGTCAAAAAACGCTAATAATCTCCTGACGGCTCCATACATACGAAGTACCTTCTCTCCATCTAAATTTTGACAAAATCGCATTATTAATAAGAATATTATGGGGAGTCATGAAAAGTGAGTCATACTGTATATAATTTTGTTACTAATAGCACTGATAAAATCCTTATCATTATTTGAATTGATTAGATTTTGAAATTAATCATTTCCTACTCATTTTTCAAATAATCCGAAATGACAACTAGTTGTCAAACTAACAAGTTTGACATTTTGACATTTTCCGTTTCCGTTTCATTATTGACCTAGGCTTTTTTAATATTATTATTTACCTAGGGTGAGAAATATTACTTCTCATTTGAGGAATGGAGTAAATAATGGTGATTTATCATGTTAGTAGTAAAAAAAATTCTATATATACCTCGGCTGAGAAGGCCATTAACCTCGCACATTATAAAAGTGCTCGTTAAATAATGACTTACTTCTCAACCTAGGTATATAATATACTATTAGATTTTTCTAGAGAGTCGCAAAATGTAGTAATATACTGGGTGTTCCATTAAAAAAAAACATCAAAGTGACTCCTAGTACTTTTACTGCACTAGCAGTTCAATTGTTTTTTGCTGAACATATCCGAATTCGCGGGAGAAAATTACATAAGATGGCTATTTCAGTTTTTTTTATAAAAGTACAGTAAAGTAAAAGTGCCTAGTAGGTATATTTATCGCAAAATGCCCTTATTCTAGTCTAATAAAAGAGCCGAAGCAAACCATATAATCTAATGAAAATGCAAAAGAGAAATGACAAGCACACATTGTATTTCAACATCGCACAAACACAATACATCACAAAACCACAGAAGAAAAACAATCAGAACCCCATTTCTAATATTTTTCATCAGTACGCGCACCCTTGACGCGCAGCATAAATCAGCCATTAATCGTGGGGAACCAGTGTCGCCCAACCATTGTTTTAGGTTTATTTTTACATTTGACCAGTGCCTGCGTACTGCTTGTTTTGTATAGTGACATTACGTTCTGCTAGGTGCTAGTTTTTTGTTTTTATTTGGTTTTGTGTGTTTGTGTTAAAAGTATTCGAGAATATTTGGAAGAAATGAAAACAGAAGGGGAAAACATGTTTGCTGTGTACCGAACTGTGAACATAAATCATATGATTGCAGTCTCACTTTTCTTTCCCGAAAGAAAGACAAAGGTAGGTTGTTCAAAAACCATTTTTGAACACGTCTTCAAATCTAACGATTTAGTTTTGTACAATTTAACATTCCACGCCACTGTCCTCGCATTCCAAACAAATTAAAACCTTGGCGATACTACTAACGCCATCTCTTGTTTACCACGTTTATCCACTGCGCTAGACAGTCTAGAAAGCAAAAAGTTAAGCGTCCTCAAAAGGCCTCCGATCAATCATAGCGCTTCCCGCTTTATCCGGGCGGTATTACTGGCGCCATCTGTTGTAACCACCTTTACTCATTTGGAGCCGGCCGCGCATCCTAAACTCATCTGCCCAATCATAGCGTTCCCGCTATACCCCGGCGACCGAGTCGACCAATCACTGTCTCAACGGAGGTAATCAAGTTAGTTCCTAAGTTCATGATCTTTAAGAATCGATTTTAATAAAAAACTAGTTAACGTATTTCGACCGGATTTGTGTTAAAACTCATAAGGTTAATTTAGACAATCGCTGACGTAAAGGTTTACATAACTTCTCAATATTTACATTATTCGCCCTTTCTATTTCCGGCGGATGTATATCATCCCACCGAAAGGGGCGTTAACAACTTCTTCAAGTTGATCTAGTTCCCACGTTCTAAAAAGTCGTGTCTTGAACCTCGACCATGTAAGTCGCGAAAAGCGCAACCCCCGTTTCTAGCCGGCTGGCGCGAGCCGCCATGCCGGCAAGTTTTCACGTTTTGAGACCTCATCATCTCTAGTTCGTCACTCAAGTGACATAGTGATATCCTACCATAGTCATTGTCACATCAAGCCTACAATAAGGTATTTATTGGCAAACTTAATGCCATTATTTTCACGCCGAGCAATTGCGTCCCAATTGGTCTCATCCATGGGAGTCCCTGTCTCGAACCACACCACACTCAATAGAGCCTAGTCTCGAAATCTCAAGTAAGTAAACAAACATGTTTACAATCACATTCTCACAAAGCCTACAAAAAGGTATTTCACGGCATCTTTACTGCCATTATGGAGACCCACTGATCTCTAGTACTAAGCCTACAAAAAGTTATTTTTCGGCATCTTTACTGCCATTATGGAGACCCACTGATCTCTAACTCTAAAAGGCTGTGCCATGCGCTGCACAATCCCCAATGGCATTGTCCATGGGTTTTTCAACATTCTATATCACGAGTGTACCACTGGGTCGCTACATTCTTGCCTTATTCTAATATAAGGGTTACTCTGCACTTGTCTGCATACCTACTCATGCCTTATTCTCATATAAGGATTAACCGGCACTAGTCTGCCAATATACTCAAGTTATCACAAGACTACATCCCATACGCGGATTTCAGCTTGCTTATGCTACCTGCATAGCATATTTACTAATCATTCATGCGTGTACCAATAAGCCGCATTCACAAGGCATTCATGTCATGCCATATGCACCAACTGCATACCGGAGTCAACCACTAATTCAAGTCATTCCTATTTGCAAGAAATTGAACTACATTGTACATAAAAGCTAGCAATAGGCCTAGCAAGCGTTTTTCAAAGTGACTTTCCCCCAGTGTTAGAAGATAACATCATGAACCACGGCACATATAACAACCAGCAATATTACTCGACCTGTCAGGCGAAAAAATAAATTTGACCTTGCTAATGTCAGTTGGGTAGGAAAAGTCAGGGCTGGATTTGAAATATATATAAGTATGATTTTCCTTTATCAGAGCCGTAATATAAAATTTCACATATCAATGGGTTATGAAATATATGTTGTATGAGCAGGAAATCTAAAGAATCTTCTTGGAAGAATATCTCTGGTTTGTACAAGTTCTTATTGCTTAAACACCATGGCTTTTTGCATTACCCAATGTCATAAACAACGTTCGTCTCTCACAATGTCAATTATTTGACAAATACACGCCTATGGTTTAAATTTAACTCCAATAGCAATAAAATAAACCAACCGGAAAAACACGACGCCGCTGGCGACAGTTTGACGGATTTCCTACCAAGGAATATTTTGCGCGCGGACTTGCGCAGATGCGAAAAAAGAAGATGTGATATTGCTGGTTGTTATATGTGCCGTGTCCTGAACCACGGCACATGTGCCGTGCCTGAACATTGAACGTTTCTCGTCAATGGTGTTCATAGTGTACAGGGTGTCCGGTTATAAATGTAACCCCCCTTTAACTTTTTTATTTACCCTCGTGTAAAAAAATGTTAAGTACAAAAGTTGTAAGGATCTTCATATAGTTTTCTGCGGTGTTACTAGAGAAACAATTGAACATCGAAATTCTACTGTGCAAATTAAATTAATGTTTTTTTAAATGGGACACCCTGTATATTCTTCCGGATATCGGTAGAGCTCTTTAAGACGAGTTCAGTAATATAAGATTTGTTGGGTCTAGCTATAATAGTTACCACGTAAATTGAAAGAATGTCGGGTATCTGATTATTACTGAACCCCTCTCCTAAATTCTTTATTTGTTCAGAAGATCGACTCTGAAACATAGGTAGCTTATAAAAACAAATCTAACGCTTATCAAAGTTGAAACGGTTTTTCAAAGTGAAACACCCCTTTAATTAAGCATGATCCAGTAAAACTAGAAGGTTGAAATTTTCAGAACATGTTGCTGGGGTAAAATGAGGATCCTGGACCCCTCCCTTCCACCCGTTGGGTCAGGAGAGGGGGAGAAGAAAAAACTAAAATAATTAATTTCGAGAGAACGGGAAGAGCTACGGGGTCGAAATTTTTATGGTAGATGCGCCTCATGGAGGCTACCTTTGACTGTATGGGGGAACCGGGGAAGGATTTTGGGAAAAAAATGCCGATATCTCTGCAACGGAGCCTTGGATCGAAAATCTGACAAGCGATGACCACGTATCACGGAGTCATCAATGGTGGGCGGGAATTATAACCCCCCACCCATCTCCCCGGATACACAAAAATTTTCGAAAAATGAGAAAAAAATTAAAAAAACGTAAAATATTGTTCGGAAAGTTAATAAAAGTATTATAAAACGAAATAAGAAACAAAAATTTAAAGAAAAGTTAGAGAAGCGTGGTTTTTGGCAAAGAAAAAAGTGAAGGAGTTCAGCTACGAGGTCGGGGATTTCAAAAATAGGAAGAAAAAATGCTTTAAAAAAACCAAAAAGTTTTGAAGAAGTGGCGAAAAAATGAAAAAAACGTAAAAAAATATTGGAAAAGTTAATAAAAGTATTATGAAACGAAATAAGAAAAAAACAAGAGATTGTCCGGAAAGTTAATTGAAGTAATATGAAACCAAATGAGAAAAAAAATAAAAAAATCGTACAGTTAATAAAAGTATTATAAAACGAAATAAAGAAAAAACATTAATAAAAAAAATTAAGAGAACCACGGTTTTCTCGGCGAAAAAAAGTTGGAAAAAAGAGGAAAAAGGAACTAAAAAAGTGATCTTTTAAAATATTAAGTAATATACATTTTATAAAATTGTCGGCCTGTCGAATTTCACATTTCACATTAAATTTTTGATGAAAATTTCCAGACAGAAAAATTTTTTGCATATCTTTTGAAATAAATTCTCTATGTGGGTGCCGAAGAATGCGGGAAAATCTTATATATACATACCATTAATATCCGAAATAGGATATTATGCATAAAAACTAAGCATTTTAGGAATTATGGATCAGTAATTATCTTTTTTACAGCCGCTCGCAAAATAGCTAATTACTAAATTGAAATGATATCGCAAAATTGTTTGGATCCTTATTTTTCGCTTTAGAGCGTACATGGAAAAGAAGATTCTTCCGTCGAGTATGCTATGAATAGTCATGGCAATCGAAAATAAATAAATGACAGTCGTGCGTTTATTACAGTTGTTGCTGGCACTCTTGTTCTAAATATGCTCGAATAATATGTCAAAACTGACAGACATTCGCAATTTCAGAAAAATGTACATTTAATTTTAAACAATTCGGCTGTAGAAAAGTTATGTGTGTTTTTCGAGCGCAAAATAAGATTGCCGTTTTGGAAAGATTACTGCGCTGCGCTACGCGTTGCACAGTAACATTCTTTCTCAAGCAACAATCCCTTATTTTGCGCTCTAAAAACACAAATAACTATTTACTAAAATCGATAGTTACCAAACTTAAATATAAAGTTATATAATATGCGTGGCCCTGCGCTCCGCTCTGACAAGTCAACTAGATAAACTAACCCAATCTGACTTAGTTGGATCCAAAAAACAATTTTATAATTTTTATGACTTTCAGTATCTAATATTTTTGGTTAATATCGATAATTAAGGGTTTTAGCAATTATCTAAAATTTCTAATTTGGTTAGTTTTTATGCATATAATCACGTATTTCGGATATTAGCAGTAACGTATCTATAAGTATTATATACAAACTTCCATACTATTTACATAGTATATGACAAATAAATGATAAATAATACGAAATAATGCGAACACTCACCTGTTTGCGAAATTTGGAAAAACGTAATACGGACCTGGAATTTCCCTTTTAAAAATGGCCGACGCTAAAGGAATTTGTCTGAAAGACATCAAAGATGCCGCCTTTAAGAGAATATTCTGATTGTTTATACTTCTGTGACAAAACCAGGCCAGATACTATATAGCATAAATGTAATATTTTTTTAAGCAATTGTAGGCAAACTTGGGCGTTTTCCAGAAAGTATTTTTTAAAGCTGTACTTAAAACGGTGTTTTTGTCTTAGCATTATTTGAAATGGAATTTTACTATACAGTTTTGGGCCCAGGTATCTAACAAAATGTTGAGAACTAATTTAATATTTTGCCTTTCTATAGATGATGGAAAAGAGAATAACCATTTTTTATGATTTCGTCTCTTTTTATTCGATGAAGTTTTTTCACCACTGAAAACGAAGCACATTTTTTTTGCCTGTCTCAAAATCGGGATAGAAAAATGCTTGACCAAGTTTATTTAGTTAGACAGTTGTTAAAAATGCATTTTAGTAGATGAAGAGTGTCAAAAAGAAAAATAATGCCTTACATCAATATGGGGATCTGCTAAGAATCTGTTACAAATAGGTTTTACTGTGTTAGAATGAGGTAAAATAACAGGAGCATGATTACGCAAATATATATAGGAATGAGGGCTTATAGCAAACATTGTATTACAGCCTTTTTGAAGCATAACGAACTAAATATCACGTGATTAGTAAATTAGAAAATGACGTCATAAGGAAAATTATTTGGGATTTTTAAACAATATCCTAAAATATATGATTTAAATTACGAAGATTATAAAAATATAAGAGAAATGATGCAATTTGGGTTATTCAGAATTAAAAGAAAATGGTAAATTTATGTATGTTTAATTTTTTAGTATTTTTCTGAGAAAATTTTGTTTCATATTATTAGTGCAAAGGTACTTAAAATAAGTAAAAAACTTTTCATGAGTGTGGCAAACGTATCGGAACCGACTCAAATGATTAAAATAAGTTGAGAATAAGTGAAACTAACCGAGAGTTGATTGGACTAACCCAAACTAACCAGTTTTATTAAAATTGATTATAACCAAAGACATATAAAAAAAGACGTATCGGAACCGGCTCAAATAATTAAAATAAGTTGAGACTAAGTGAAACTAATATAACCGAAAGTTGATTGGACGACCAATCCAAAATATTAATATAAGTAAAAGTAATATTAAATCTTAAAGCAAAAAAATCGGATTTATCGGATTTTGCATGAATGGAATGATTTTTATCTATTTTTCATGGGAATTTAGTGGCTTTTCGTCGCATCTCTATTTAAAAATAGAGCATGTCGAAATTAGTGGAAATCCATGCCCAACTCGAAAAACGCAAAAAGTGGATTTATCGGTTTTTGCATGTGAGCTCCTCATTTAATAAAATGGTGTTATTCCGAAAATGTCTAATTAATCGAATGCTTTATTTCTTATTTAGTTTTGAATATGGGAAATCTTATGGAAATAAAAATTAGATAATAATTCTATTTGGCTAGTAATTTGCTCTTTAAACATGTACAATTTTTTTCGCGGAAATTCTTTATATAGGAAATATTATAGACATTATTTAAACTGACATAGTAGATTCGTGTATTTTGTTAGTTTGGGTTAATTTTGGTTCTGTATTAGGTAGGGTTAGTCAAGCGCGTAGCGCGCTTGCTCGGTTAATTAAAGTTAGTTTTGATTATTTTTGCTTAGTTTGGGATAGTAAAGAAACAAGCGCGCAACGCGTGCTTGTCTTTTTACTCTGGTTAATTGGGGTTAGTTTTGCTTAGTCCGGGTTAGTTTTGGTTAGTCTGGGTTAATATTGATTAGTCTGGGTTGGTATTAGTTAGTGTTGGTTATTTTTGATTAGTTTGGATTAGCTGTAGTTGGTTTAGGTTAGTTTAGGGTAGTGAAGAGACAAGCGCACGTAGCGCGCTTGTCTCTTTACTCTGGTTAATTAGGGTTATTTTTGGTTAGCTTGGGTTAATCCTAGCTAGTGAGTTGGTTTTGGTTAGTTGGGAATAGTGAAGAGTCATTTTACTCTGGTTAATTTGGGTTAGAGAGGCACTCTTAGCCAATATTTTTTTTCAAATACATTTTCGCTCTTCTAAACTTCTAATTTTTTTTTTGAAAATGAAATTGATGTATTTGCGGCGAAAAATTCTGATTGTCCTATGTTGAGAGAGATACTCTAATACCAAAATAGTATATTTCATTACCAGTCCATTTTCCGGTGCGCGCACGACAGTTTCTGGTGTGAGGCGTAGCCGAACACCGGAAGTCGTGCAAGCACAGGAAAAGCTGTTTCTGGACGTGTAATGAACGATATTTTTCATAATACCTCTCTGAAATCAAGACATAAACATAAAATTATTATAAGTTTACGTATTCAATATCATGTCATAATACATTTTTTGTCATACGCTCCCAAAAATAGCTATTTTACGGACTCATTTGAGTCCGTAAAATGCTTCTTTTTAGGCCTAGTCCCTAAAAGTCGTCATGGCAACTTTTACGGACTATTCCAAAATTCCTGAATATGTCTAAATGTCAAATTTCGAATGACATGACAAAATTGTCAAATAGTTGCTACGATATCAAATTCTAAGCTAACTTGTCGTACATTATGATTTCAAAAATTATGGTAAATTTGCAAATTTAGGCGTTCTGAAGAATTGCAAAAAGCTTATAAATAAAAATTAAATTTTGGGAGCGTATGACAAAAAATAGTGTTTGTCACACGTACCTAAATGAAGTTTTTCAGGACTCATCTGCTATTCCGGACTCGGCTAACGCCTCGTCCGGAAACAGCAATGATTCGTCCTGAAAAACTCCATTTTAGGTACTTGTAACAAAAATAACTATTGTATTCAAATGAAAGCAAACGTCAAACTTGCAAGACAAGCAAGACAGGTATTTATCACTGAACTATATACATAGTTCAGTGGTATTTATCTAATATTCATCAAGCGTTGCTATGGAAATGTGTTCATACGCTTTGTTGTAATTGAATATGCAGCACGGTACAAGGAGAAACGGTATAGTATTCCGGCAGCCAAAACTCGTGGAGTTCGCGCCGTACGTAGGTTGCGTTAGAAAATCAAGACGACTGCATTCGATTTATATTGATTTGTACGTTTGTACAAGTTGACATCGTGATTTTCTAACTGTGAATGTTTTATTTGTTTTTCAAAATGCCTGGATGTGCTGTGACATAGTGTAATAACTACACTAAATCTACTCAAGGCACTAATATTAGATATTTTCGTTCCCCAAAAAATAAAAAGCTGTGTAAAAGGTGGATCATTGCGTGTAGACGGGAAGATGAGATAAACGTAAAGAATGGTATATATTTAACTAACTAGGTGGTCTATTATGTGATAGGTTGTAATTAATTTGTAAAAGAAAATAATATATATCTAACTTTTAGCTTACATAATATGTTCTGTTCATTTTGAGAACGTTTATTTTGCTGAGCCTACACACCCTTATAGAGGTTATTAAATTATACATCTAAAACTAAGAGAGGTCAAAAACTAACTAGCTTCTACGGTGTGAAAATAATAACTAATAAGAGATAAATTTAATGTTTGAAAAGTCTTCCTCGCTAGCTCTCGAAACGATTGGATCGTTTTGCTATATCGTGGAAATTTTTCTAATTTGTGGTGTTATACTAACATTTTCCTCTGTTTTTCATACAACCTTACCCCATTAGTGTCTGGTAAGATAAATTTACTATATTATAACATGGATTTTGATTCGGGGGGGTCCTCCCCCCGCCCATTATATCAAACGTGGTATCTGATAATGTAAACAATGCTCAAGATATTTCAAACAAACAAAAAAAGGTATTTTGTTATAAAAACACGGATATTGGTCCTTTCATGGTATACGTGGTTAAAAAAACTGACGTGAATAATAAGAACGTTAGACTGAATAATTTTAAAATTGCTAAGGACATATATAATTTGCACCTGAGGGATGTAAAAAAAATTGATGTTCAAGGCAGAAATAGGTTGGGAGTTGAATTCTATAACTTTGAAGCTGCGAATAAATTTACAGAAAATGAAAAGCTACAGAAATTAGATTATGATTTATTTATTCCATTCAATTACGCATTATGTAAGGGTATAGTTAGGGCAATTGAATCATCTTTCACAGAGGAGGAAATTTTAAATTTCATTAAATCTCCTTTTAAAGTTACGGAAGCAAAAAGAATGAATAGGAAAATAATAGATGCCGATAATAAAATTGCCTATGTGCCCACGGGCACTATTCTGCTAACATTTGAGGGCACAATCTTGCCAAGAGAGGTCAACTTGTACGGACTAATCTCACAAGTATCCTTATACATACCCCCTGTTACACAATGTTTCTCTTGTCTAAGATACGGACACACTAAAAAACAATGTAGAAGTAAATCAAAATGCTTCAACTGTGGTAATCAGCATGAAGAGGAAGAGGAGGGAAGTGAGATTTGTGTAATGCAATGTTATCACTGTGAAAGTAAAGCGCATAAATCGACAGACAAAAAATGTCCTGAATTCTTAAGGCAGAAAGCTATCAAATTCAGAATGGTGAGTGATAACATTAGTTATTTTGAGGCACAAGTAATGTGTCCGAGAAACTATGAAACTTCTAAGACAAATCTTAACATTATAGGTCAAAGTGCTAACTTACGCCCGTCTGATTTCCCTACCCTAGACTCTAGATATTTGGACAATAATGCAATAAATGTAAATCGGAGAAGTTCTATACTCAATAATCAAATAAACAAAACGAAAAGAAGCTTCACCCAAGTGATGAGTGAAGGCCCCAAAAAAAGAACTATTTACAGAAATTCACAAGGTTATGATGAAGAGGAACATAACAGACAACTTTTATTTCCAAATTCAAGACCTTCAAAACAAAATATAGCACAAACTGACGATAAGAACGAAGACAATCATATTACCCTACTTTATTCCCCAAGACAGAGACCACAAACACAACAAAGATAGCCTGATAGTGCCCTGGAAAGCTTTAAAAAACAGTTTGAATCTATAGAAGAGGATGTACTTGTACATCTTCTTACGCAAAGAGCCCCAAAGATGGGCCAACATGGTAGGGAAAAAATAAATAACATTTTTCAGACAATTAATCACCTCGAAAAAACTAACAAATCATACGATGATCCCGCAGGGGAAACATGCGATACCGATTTTTTCCCTATTTTAGTCCATCCTATAGTTAAATCAACAAATACATAAAAAAAAAATGCAGAATAGTGAATGTAAAATTAAAATTATTCAATGGAACATTAGAAGCATGAAAGCGAACAGATCAGAACTTATTAATTTATGTTACTTGCACAACCCGGATGTTTTATGTCTTAATGAAACTTGGCTAAATAAAGATACGGATTATGTAGCACTAAAATATTATGATATCATAAGACAGGATAGACATGACGGTTACGGAGGCGTAGCCACTTGCATTAAAAAAAATCTAATATTCAAGGAAATCGAAGTAAATAATAATTACCAAAACAATCAAATACAATATGTAATAGTCAAAATAGGCGACCTAAATATCATTAACATGTACTCTACTCATGATCAAATTGATTATGACTGGGTCATGAATATCATAAAACAATTATCAGGCAAAATAATTATTATGGGAGATCTAAATGCTCACCATCCTATGTGGGGATCGATAACGATCAGCCTTAATGGTAGGTCAATTGTTGCATTGCTTGACAACGAAAACTTTGTCCTATTGAATGACGAAACTCCAACTAGATTACAAAATCCAAACTTAAATCCTAGTATATTAGATATGACCATTGTTAGTAGTGATCTGGCAGGCCAAACTGAATGGGGTGTCCTGGAAGATTGTGGCAATAGCGACCACTTCCCTACGTTTTGTGTTATTTACGGTAATTCGAACTTCAATGACGCTGTAATAGTCAAAGAGCGCCACAAAAGAAATTTTAGGAAGACAGATTGGGAAAGATATACCGATGAACTAATTCTTAATTATAGGGACATCACAGGGAAAAAAGTATCATACCAAGAGTTTATGGATATAATAGACAAAGCAGCTGCCAATTCTATTCCTATAAAAAAAATAATATCTCTCAAAAACAGAAACCTCAGAACCCATGGTGGGACTCTGAATATGCCGATAAAATTCAGGAACGCAAAACAGCTTTTGCAAATCTTAAGAGAACCCCTTCCTTCAATAACTACTTATTAGCCAAACACATACAAGCTAAAACCAAAAGGTTTCTTAAAAAGAAGAAAAAGTTAAAATTCAAACAATTTACAGCCTCATTGAATAGAAACACTGATATATCAAGAGTATGGCAAGTATTTAGAAAGTTTAATGTGAATGTTAAGAAAACCTGTAAACTTCCAAATCTGGAAATTTCAGGACAAATCTTATACAATCTGACGCCAGTCAATATTTTACCGGACTTTTCGTTGCAACAAATAACGGAAGATATAGATTTTTTTAACATTAATGAATTAAAGATTACTCTTGACAAAAATAAAAAATCTGCCACTGGCAAAGATGACGTATCCTACTCAATGCTGAAGAATCTTCCGGGAAAACTCCAATTGGTTCTTCTTGATATTTACAATGACTGTTTAAGGGATGGAAAAATACCTGATGCATGGAGAGAATACGTCATCTTACCAATTTTAAAAAGTCAAAAAGATCCCAACTCTCCTGAGAATTATCGGCCGATCGCCCTAAGCTCCTGTATGGGTAAAACTATGGAGAATATGATAAAAAATAGGCTAGAATGGGTTGCTGAAAATCATAACTTATTGTCCCTTCATCTAACGGGGTTCAGAAAAGGCATGAGTACCAATAATAATATAACATATTTAACCTCATTCATACAACTGGCCTTCAGCCAAATCCTTCATACAGTGGCAGTCTTCTTAGATTTAAAAAGTGCATACGATTGTGTAAATATATACCAACTATATGACTACCTGAACAAATACAAGTTCCCCAAAGAACTAGTCAATATTACTTTTAATATCATGTCAGATAGGTCAATATGGGTGGCAGACAACTCTAATAGTCTCTCAGGACCGAGGAAGACGAATTCAGGCCTTCCCCAGGGATCCCCTTTAAGTCCATTTCTATTTAATGTATTACTAATTTCTCTCTTCAAAATTAATCTAAATGAAATTAAATTGCTAAGTTATGCGGACGACCTGGGTCTGTTTGGGAAAAACAGTGACATTGAGGCTTTAATTAACGATATGAATAAGGCACTGATAAAAGTTAATACCTGGCTTGTAGATCATAATTTTATTATCTCGAAAAATAAAACACAAGCTATGTGGTTTACCAAGGGTAAAAGAAATTACATCCCTCCGGATATAATAATTGACAACAATACAATTCCACTTAGAAATATTCTAAAGTACTTGGGATTATCATATAATCAAAACCTCAAATGGGATCAACACATTAACTTGATTTGTAACAAAGCTAGAAAAGCAATAAATGTTATGAAGGCGTTTGCTGGGGTGTGGTGGGGATCGGACCCAATCACGCTACACTTGGCTTTCAATGCTCTACTTAAGCCACAGGTGGACCAAGGTGCCATAATATTACAGCCTACGTCAAAAAAAAATCTGAACAAGTTAGATAGTGTTTTCCATCAGGGTTTGAGAATAATAACGGGGTGTATGAGATCCACGCCAGTAAATGCTCTGTTAGCCGAAACTGCGGAAATGGATCTATACCAGAGGAGGTTGTGGCTCACTACAAAATTTTTACTCAAAGTAGACAGCCAGAAAGGTCATCCACTCATTCACATTTTAAACCTACTGACTCCATTCATAAAAAACAAAACTGGTTATTGGAAAACAAAGGAACCACCTCTTCTTATCCAAGCGATATCATATGTATTGCCTTTCCAGAAGGACATGGACAAAAATAAAAAAACTCCCCTGCTTTGATATAGAATTCCAGGTGCAAACAAATAAGATCAAAATAATCAAATTAAACTTAAAAAAACAAGATCCCGATAACAGCAAATACTTTTTGGCTGAGGTTGAGAAATATAAACAAAATTACACTTTTATCTACACTGATGCATCTAAAGGCACAGACGGGACGGTCTTTGGGGTTCATATCCCCAGTTTAGACTATAACTTTGCATCCAAGCTTCCAAATAACATGGATATTTGTTCGGCAGAAATTATGGCAATCCATAAAGCATATATAGTTTGTCTGGAAAAACATGTGGATAATGCCATTATTTTTTCAGACTCACTGAGTGCCATCAAAAAACTAGACAAAAACGGAATATTTCAAAATAACGATAAAATCACTTTATTAACTAAAAGAATTCTGATCGATTGTTACGAATATTTCCCTCATGTATAAAAAATCCCATTAGAGGAGTGCAATTCTCGGAAAATTACAGCGATAATTGCACTGTAGAAACCGAAAGAGCACAGCGATAATTGCATCGTACGTATCTATGGTAATTCCATTGTAAACCTACGATGACAGCGACAATTTATAAATAACATCAAAGTCAAGTGAATATATATTATTAAAAATGCCTCGTTTCGGATTAAAAAAATCGTATTTTTGCGTCTCTTTACTTTGTTTACAGTTACCTCTTTACTTTGTTTACAGTTACATGTACGTTTTTGTATTAAAAAAAGAATAAAAATGTATTTTTTTAAACCATGTCCTTATTCGGGAAATATTCCTCCGAACTACACTCGTGCATCAAAATAACCAGATAATTTTGCATTCGAGCGTGTTGTCTTAGAAAAACTGCATTCGGTCATTTTCATATTTTGGAAAAAGAGCCCTCCACCTTCGGTGTCGGGCTCTTTCTCCAAAATATGAAAATGAACTCATGCAGTTTTTAGACAACACGCTGTCATGCAAAATTATCGGTAATTTTGATGCACTTGTGCAATTACTTCCGATAACAACATCAACCTAATTCTGTCTTGGATTCCAGGACATACTAAAATTCCGGGTAATGTACAGGCAGATATACTGGCGAACGTAGGGAGAAATTTAAATATTCCAATAAATATTAAGTTAGACAAGAACTTAATTTTCCCGTTAGTGAGAAGTAAAATTAGGAAAGAATTTACGGATCATTGGGCTAGTAACTGGGGTAATAAGGGGAATTGATACAAATGCATTCAAGGGGAGTTCCCTGTGAAAGCAATTTATAACAAAATAAACTTTATAGATAGAAGGCACATCACAGTAATAATTCGGATGAGAACAGGGCATTGTTTGACTAAGGAACACCTTTGCAAAATAGGAATTAAAGATGACCCACGATGTGAGTGTGGTCAAGTCGAAAATCTCAATCATATCTTTTTTGAATGTCCCATTAATGTAAACCCAGGTGTAAATTTATATGAAGATATAAGGACAAGCGGACTGTCTGCGCCATTTAACATTCAAATGGTCTTGGCCAATACCAATTTTAAAATTACGAAAAAGTTAATCAAATTTATTGACCACAATAAACTAAAAATCTAACTAGAAAATTACAATAATAATAATAATAATAAGTATAAGTTTTATAATAATTCCTATCTATCCTGTGATTAAATTCCAATTGTGTAATGCTCCATGGAGCGGGAAGAGTTTATTTTCCTCTGTTGTAATGCCTGTTTATTAACCAACCAAACACCTGATCTTAAAAAGAGTAAAAATATAACCTAAGTTTAAAAAGAAAAAAGCATAATGCAAGGTCAAATGTAATAATCAGTCTGTTCATCATCGTAGAGTTCAAAAAGGAAAAAATGGTGATGTCTGTTAGAAAAGTGAGAGAACATCGTGACTGAAGGAGAGCTTTGAGCTCGTCTATCCGAGGTCATACCGATTGAGCTGGAGAATGGCGCTGGAAGCAAAAAAGTGGCAGCCGACTCCAAATTAGAAAGAAAGAAAGAATAACTAATAACATAAAAAATACTGTATATTTATTTCAATTGTAGGTATACTTTAGAATCTCAGCACGCAGAGTTTTATCAAAGCAACTGAATTTACTAGTAGTATAATTGGATAAGCAATTGGACAAGCATCTTACCACTTGTCAAATCAAAAGTTATTTCTAAATTTCATAGATTTTAAATTTATGCAATTCTTGTCGTGAAACCATGCAATATATTTTAAATGCGCGCTGTCTGAGACTCTACGCAAACTACGTCACAGCCCGGCAGCGGTGCGCAATACTATACCGTTTCTCCTTGTGCCGTGATATGCAGCTAATTTTGAAATATTTGTGACAATTAAGGTCAGAATAAAGAAAATAATTTTACTTAAAATTAGACTATTGACGCTAAAATGTAGAGGAAAAGTGCCATATATGGAATACGCTCCTTATATGGAATACCCTAAAATTGAACAACCCAAGTGTGGCAATACCGCCACAACGTCGCCAATACATTGATACGGCTAGATGCGACTGCTCTCAGGCGTTGATAAATCGTTGAGCGTAGGTGTTGTCATTTTTCAGTCCGATTTGTGTTTACGCGACATCGTAAATTATATAAGGTATGTATTCGAAATTTCGATACACATAGTTAGAATAAACTCAGAAATACCTATTTCCATATTAGGTACACTTTTTTATTTTAGAATTTTATGAAAGAAACTGCAAAAGCATTCTGTTAAAGTAATCAAAAAATGTCTTAAAATATCCGCATTACCCTATTCCAAATTAGGATCATAGCATATACCATATTAGGTACATATTCTACATTAGGAACAAAATTCCCCCTTTTCATAGATTATTCTTTAAGCACACCTTTACTTTATACAAAATTTCTCGTTTCTAACATTAAAACCTTATAAATAAAATACTAAAATATATTTCTGAAAAAAACCAAAAGCTTCCTTTAAAAAACAAAAAAATTACGAAGCAAAACCAAAATGGTATTCCATATTTGGCACTTCTCCTCTACTAGATTAATCTTGTAGACTGCATCGCTGTATAATTTTAAGAGGACTCCGGAGCGACCCGCGTTTACAGTTTTCGTGATGTTTTCCGTCCGAGGCGCGAGCTGCCGACCGACGTGCGGTATTTCGCAGTCGAGACAGATTAACTCAAGTCATTGGCGTAGTTATATCAACTGCTCTCTTGATACTGACTTTTATTTACGTATTGGTTTAGGTCAAATCTTGCACCTGAATTTTGAAACAGGTATCCCGAACCAATTGGGCTGTAATTTTGCATGTACATTTAATTTGGATGACTGTACAAAACTATTGTGTTTTTGAGATGGTACAGGGCCGTATTTAGAAATAAGGGGGCAAATCTTTAATATAAATTGGCCTCTTAAGCTGAAAATTTACATACGTTTATAGGACGAAAGACCATGCAAAATTATCGTATTTTTGGGCTAGTACATGACCGTATTTAGGACGAGGGGGCCAAATCTTGAATTTATTATCGTATCAAGCTGCAAATTTGTATACGTATAGGTATAGGTACGAAAACAATGTAAAATGTAAAATTATCGTCTTTTTGAGCTGGTAAAGGATTTTGACTGGGGCAGTACATCTGCCAAAGAATAAAGCAGGTGTCCTAAGGCCAGCTCAGCGAGGACAGAAGTAAAGGGCTGTATTTAGGAGGATGGGCAAATTCTTAAATTTAAATTGTCGTATCAAGTTACAAATTTGCATACCTATTTGGGACTGAAGCAATGTAAAATGTAAAATTATCGTGTTTTTGAACTGGTACAGGGCCGTATTTGGGAGAAGGGGCCCAAATCTTGAATTTAAATTGTATCAAGCTGCAAATTTGCATACGTATTTAGGACAGAGGACGATGTAAAATGTAAAATTATCGTGTTTTTGAACTGGTACAGGGCTGTATTTAGGAGGAGGCTAAATCTTGAATTTGAATTGTCGTATGCATCAAGCTGAAAATTTGCATTCCTATATAGGACCAAAGACAATGTAAAATTATTGTATGGTGGTAGGCCGTATTCAGGAGGACCCAAATTTTGAATTTAAATTGTGTCATGTCACAGGCTAACGACCATGCAAGAATGACGCATTAAATGAAATGAATGTTAAAAACGCTCCGTGAGACACAAATAAAACGACCCGTTTAAGTTTTCAGAACAGACTGACTTATTTATTCAAAGCATGAGCAAAGCTGACAGGGTGAGAGAAATAGAAACAGTTCAATATACTATCAGGTTTCTACAACACTAGATGGCACTAGCTACATTACATCAACTTATAAATAAGTATTGATAATATGTAACATGGGTTCATAATTTAACAAAGAACACTAAGAGATATGTTTAACGAATTTTAAAAAATATAAAATAAAAAACATTTTTAAGACAAGCTTTTATTTAAATGCTCTAAATAGAAGAAAATAAACTTTAAATTAAATCAAATCTATCACTTTATTACATCATACAATTTATATGATATCAAAGCTTGTCGCGAGATTTACCTGTGTGAATAAACAAAAATAGAATACTTATGTAAAATTTATCTTGACACAAGTAATTCTAAGAAAAAAATTTATTTACTAGGTATTTCATAAAATAAATTTACACAAGGAAATCTCGCCCAAGCTTTTATATCATTTAATATATGATAATTATGACATAATATGATATACATGCTGTAATAACTCGATGGGTTTGATTTAATTTAAAGTTTATATTCTTCTTTTTAAAACATTTAGATAAAAGCTTGTGTTTAAAAATGTTTTTTACTTTTAATTTATTTTATTTATTTCAATTTATATGTAAGGAACCTACTTTAATTTTATATTAGTCACTATCTTGATTTAAAAAAAAAGTAGAATCAAAACCTTCTAGAGACAAAGCCTATCATAGCGGAAAGGGTAAGTTCATTATCATTTTATATCTACTGATGGGTTAGCACAAACTACCAGAATATTTAAATAAAAGTCTCTTTGTGGATTTCTTATCGGCAGGCCTCTTGGATGTTGAGGATCAATTAGGTCTGGCAATAAACATTGGAAATAAAATCATTTTAATTTTGTAAACATGTCAACACAAAATTCCTGGTCTCTGAAAATCTAAAAAAATATATAGTAAGATATAAAATATGGAACAAATTCATTATTTGATGATCCAAAACGTTTCCTCGCACATGTATCTAGGTATGTTATAATTATAAAATGTGGAAATTTTGTCATAAAAATTTTATATGTATATAGGGTAATTCATTAAGAAGTTTTTTCTAATGAAACACTGTATAATATTACATTTTTGAATTTCCAGAAAACTTTGTACCTTTTTCATGAACTACAAAACTTACAAATCTAGTGTTAGGAATTTATTAATAAATAAAGCGTTTTACTCAATAGATGAATTTATTTCCAACGAATTTTAAATTGTAAATTCTATTATGAACTTTTTAATTTTAAACTTTATATACCCTATTGACGTGTGTAAGCAGATAACTGTATTGACATGAATAAATGAATTTGAATTTGAAATTGGAATTTGAAAATGTCCCATACCTATATTCAATTATTAACAAAATATTTATATTTGAAAATGGACTATTTTGACACGTCGTAAAATTTAAACCCTAAGATATAAAAGAAACCCGAAATATACCCGAAATCATGTTGGATTTTCAAATAATTAATGCGTTCCATACTTTATGTATACACTGTATATATTTTTTAATAATTTGGTATTTAGCCCGGGAATAATCAATAATTTTACCTCTTCTGTTAAAAAGTTTTTTCTTGTTCAAATACAAAAATAACATTTTTCCGTGCCAGTAATTGCCAGTTGTTCCTGTACTTGGTAAATCCATGAGTTTTTTTTTAACTAATTTGTTTTGATCTAATTAAGCATACTTGATTTTCCCTGTATTTATGTCTTCTTCTACGATCATGGCCTTTATGTAACTGGGGCATTTTATTTCCACGATACAATTTTGGCCGATAATTCCATCTGGACTAGCCCCTAGTGTTGGCGCAGGAAGTCCTTTTCCGTATCTTACAAATTTTTCCAAAATTTGATGCCGAAATTCTTATTGCTCTTTCTTGAAGTCAATGCTGGCTACTAGCTTGGTTTCTCGTTATATCTTCCAACTGACTAATTTCATCTTGCGTTTTGTTTAATTTTTTAAAAAATTCTTCTTTTTTATTATTAAATTCGCTTTCTATCATATTGGGTATTTTGTCGGTAATAAGGCCATAATCGCTATCAGGCAGAACCGCTGGTTTTGACCTCCTTTTTTGGAAAAGCCTTCTTTTTTTAAGTAAGCTGTTACGTTTTCTTTTTAGGAATTCAAATTTTTTTGTAAAAAAGCTTGGAGTTTTATTAATTATTGCCTTGTGTATTACGGAATAATAATTGTAGGTTGCATTAAAGCCTACAGGACTTTTCCAAAATGAAGCAGAAAAACATTAATCCCCTTAAATTGCATGAAAGATTCATTGAAAAGTAAAAACCCCAAAGGAATGATCACAATCGAATAAGAACTGTTTGAGTAGAAGCGTTTTAAAATCAAGTCAAACTTCGAGAAGTTTAGTTGCGTAATTATTACCTCTCCATAGATAATTAGTGTTACATATATCTACTTGTCTAAACTACAAATAATGCTTTACTTTTTGTTTATTCCCATTTTTTTTAAAATAATTAATTTCAACGTTGAAACAAGCCTAATAATACCTATACCAACCAAAAATACTATAATCAGTAAACATCACATACTTATTTAGGTATATTATTTATACATACCCATACCTATGTTATTTAATCAACTTAACGTAGTTGGGCTCTTCTTCTGTTTTTTCGGTTTTGGGAGGTGTATTTATAGTTTTCCTCATTAATACGTCCTGATAATTTTCCCATTATAATCATAAAAATGTTTAAATCAATAATGGAAAAACGAGCACAAATAATTATCCAAATAATCTATAATAAACTCATACAAAAAAAAACGCTCTTCCGCTCTATGCGTATCTACAATAGATAACATAAAACATAAAACAACCAGAAATACAAATTCTGGGAAACACCGCCGCGCCGCCCGCGCCGGTAGAGATGGATCGCGAAAATCAACGGGTCGCTTTCGGGCGCACGATGCTCTGCCGCGCGGATGGATGGCTTTGTCGTCCGAGAGAGATGCACGAATAGTTGGCCGTAAAACATCAGAAATCTTTATTTTTTATGTAGAAAAAAACTGGTTCTGAGTTTTGAAAAACGGTCGAAATAAAGTTTGTTTAAAATTAATCGTAGATGGTGGGAAAGTTCATATATTGTTTAAAAAGAAAAGACTAAGCGAATTTTTTTTAAGAAAAATGTTTTTACCAAAAAATGTATACTTTCCCACGTTCCTTAATTAATTTAAAGCAACTTTTATTTAATGAACTCTTTTCTGCCTATTACTAAAACCTCTAGTTTAAAAGTCCTTTTGAAGGTATGCGGAGTGCATTTTTCTATACGCCAAGCGTGATCGCGAATCGGGTCACGCCGAACTTCGGGCACTAAATGCCATTTGTGATCGCAAATCACCCGCGCTAAACAGCACACGTTGTCGCAAATTCGCGACTCTGCAATACAATCTAATCAGTTTTAAAGTTCAAAGCCTTGTCAAAGTATATAGTAGAGGTTATGTTTTTGTTTTAATTTTAAAATATATAGTTAAAATGAATAGTTTCGCTTGTTTCCCAGATGGCTATAGTTATCGAGGAATTTCTGAACAATCGTTCAGAATAAATTTAAAAACAAAATAAGAGGTTGAGGTAAGAACCGGAGTTTGATGAAAGTTTTGGTTGAAGCGTGTCTTATTTGCTATGTACTATGTAACAATTTCACTGCTACTTCAGTATGATCAAGATTTAACTAAAAGTCTGGACTGTCTGGACAAATACATACTAAATCGAATATAAGATAAGTAAGGTTTTGTGGTTTGAAAAATTTTGAATATTCAAAACTGTAGTGCAAAAGCAGTTTGATCAAACACATGGCTATAAAGATGCTATTTTGCTAGTTTAGTTAGGTGTTTTGCCACACATTCGGGAACAAATTAAAAATAAACCTTTGCGTCAAAACGGTACTGTCAGGCGGCTGTTTTTATTTTCATTTTTGCCTTATCTTTTATTGAAGAAAAATAAATAAAATGTAGCACATAATTATCACTTTAATCCAAAGACTTTTGGATTTAGTACTATATAAAATCATTGTGAAATGATATGCTCCGGATGAAAAAGATGTTGATCTCATTAATATTACAAAACGGAGCACATGCAATATACTGTTAAATTCAGATAAAAAAGAAGTATATTTTATTGATATGGAAATTTGCATATGTTCTTGTCCCCAAGGCAAAACTGGGAAAATGTGCAAGCATCAGGCTGGAGTCATAAAAAAGTTCAACATTAATAGTGCTTGCAAAATTTTTTCAGAACAGCAAAAATAAATTTTATTTCAAATTGCCACATGTAGTGAACCACCTTTACATTTACTTCAACCTTTACTTCTTGAAAATTCCTTGAATGAAATGGTTCAGTTTGGTAAAAACGAAACTAATAGTCAGCCAAATCTTATTGTAAATAATGCAGTTGATGATACAAGTGGTAATGATTTTGAAACCATTGATACAACAAAGTTAAGCGATGATAATAATAATATTGAAAACGAAAATACAGAATTATTAAGTGAATGGAAAAATGAATTATAAAAAATTAAAGACGACCCCGAGAATTTTCAAGGTGGAGTCATAGCCTGCATTCAGAACTACAAAAAAATATGAATAGTTCATCTTCTATTTTAAGTGGACTGTACACAGCGTTCAAACGTTGCTCATCATCAAAAAGACAAATGGTACACACACCAAGAAAAGGTGTGAAAATCTCTGTACAGCCAACTAGTGTGGCCAGAAGAAAAACTACATTTACTGGCAGAAGGCGGTTTCAGTCTGGGAGGAAGCCTACTAACTTCAAGAACAAAGCAAATCTAGATCCTCATAACTTGGGCACTTGTCTAAAACAAAATATAGCTGTGGGAGCTCGAAAAATAGCAAAGTAATTATTTTAGTTCCCTTCTTTAGCTTATTTTATTTCTTCTGCAAGTTTTGCTGTTTTATGAGGTACTCGAATGCAGCCATTTATTTTCTTTAGTTTTATGGTATGACAGTTTATGTTGTTAAATAAATAAAAATGTTTTTAAAATGCTAAGTACTTAAAATGTAAAAATTTGTTCTTATAGAAAGTACTAACTTAACACTGCCAAATTACATGACCAGAATATGGTTAATAAATATTATTTTTACTCTTAACGTTTATAATTATTATCAGTTATCACCCTCTCTCACAGAAAAATCACGCCTTTTTTTCAAAACACATGTGAAGATCAAACACGAGAGCTCAAGTAAGTAGAACTTTCTCTATATAAAGCAATTTTGTTTCATACTCGTATTTTATAACTAGGCTGTAGGAGTGTGCGACAACGTGTGCTGTTTAGCGCAGGTGATTTGCGATCACAAATGGTATTTAGTACCCGAAGTTCGGCGTGACCCGATTCGCGATCACGCTTGGCGTATAGAAAAATGCGTCCGGAGTCCTCTTAACCCAATTTATTATACTTTATGCTTATTCTGTGACTAAATAACTGCAAATTTAGCACTTAAAATCAGGGAGCGGGAAAACTTTTCCCGCTCCCTAATTAGGGACCGGGAAAAAATTTTCCGTGCCCGGACCGAAAAGACTTATTTTCTTTGTTCTACAGAGACGTCGAAAATGATAGTTTTGAGAGAGGTATTATGAAAAATAAATTTATTCTTTTCCTAACGCATTTCCGCTAAACGAAACTTGACCCATGATCGGAACAAATGCATCAACCGCCTGACTATAAATGAAACATCCTTTGCTCCGTCATATGACAGGTAAACAATCTATTTCGCGCAGGCGCCATGAAAATTGAAACCCGCAATGTCGCTACTCGGTGGTGGATGTACTCGGATATTAGTTCGAAATACAAAGCAAGGCAAATACTTATGTTTAATTTTCATGTTTTTATCAAAGCTGTAGTTCATTTCTATCCGTTTGCCCTCTTGTAAACCCCATCCGTGGACATACTATATATAAAAAGTGAAAACGCGTTGAAAGAGTTTTTCTACTACCGTGTGTAAATTACCTACTTACTTTAGACACTTTTTACGCGGTGATACAAATTCGAGTGCATGCATGGGAAAGTACCTGCTTACTTTAGACTCTTTATACAAAGTGCTACAAATTCGAGTGCATGCATGGGAATCTTGGAAACCGCAATGTTGCGCATTTTTGTGCGTTACAAAATACAGCTTGAACATTTTAAAAATTCTAAATACTTAGGGATGATATTAAATTTTGCAAAATCGTTTTTATTTCTTCCTGAGCTTATTTGAAAATATATTTCAAAATAAATGACATCCCGTGTTGCCATTTTTTCGCATTACAAGATGATATTGGCAAATTTTAAACCCGGCGTTTATTTTTTTAATACAGACCTGGTTTTTTAAAACACTTTTTAAAAACTACTGCTGTTCTAAAAATGAAGCATCGCACTCGTTAAAAAATTGGTTAATACGAAGTTTTTCATAAGAACCAATGCGTTAGAAAGATATAGAAAATGCTTCCGGTAATCCTTGTCTAGCGCATTGGTAGGGTAATGTTGCATAAGAGTACGCACTTAGTGAAAATTCTAAAAAAATGTTTCAGTTTTAGGCGAAGTGTAAATTTTTAAAAATTTATAATATAAAGTAGTCATAGCCAAACATGTTTTATACATTGCAAGAAAAAAAAAAGAGATATTCAAATTTTTTGGAAAGTCTTCAGATGCGTGCTCTTATGCACAAATATTTATAAGAGTACGCATGCTAATGTATAAGAGTACGCATTATATCTTTCTCTAAAATATGGTTGCACGTCATGTTGTATTTGATTGTTTACTAATAAAATGGAAAGATTTCCTATAGAAAACGTAAGTTTATTGAAAGTAATACAAAAATAAAAAATATTCCTTAAAGGAAAATGAAAAACGTAGCATCTGCTTAAAGTCGTCACTCTGAACAATTAAAACAAACAAAGTCCCCAATTACATATGTGGTGCAAGATTCATGCCACCAACCAAAGATTCTGAGTACAATTCTCCACATCCTGGGCAACGTTCATCCTTTTCGACACCTTTCGCCAAAATTCGGTTAATTTAGGTTAGTTTTAACTTAACATTTGTAATCTCTTCTGAAAAGTTTTATCCCATTTTGGTGATTTTAGTTACCTTTGGTTAGTTTTGGTTACTTTCAGTTAGTTCCAAATTATTTTAGTCAGTTGAACCGGTTCGGACACGTTATAATCAAATTTAATGTTTGTGGTTTGTTTTCGTTAGTCGCCAAAATTCGGTTCGTTTTGGCTAATTTTAACTTACTTTAACTTTTGTAACCTGTTGCGATAGGTTTTAGCCCGTTTTGGCGCGTTATTTGAACACGTTATAATCAAATTTAAAATTTTGGGGTAGTTTTGGTTAGTCGTCAAAATTCGCTTCGTTTTGATTAGTTTTAACTTACTTTAACTTTTGTAACCTGTTCCGATACGTTTTAGCCCGTTTTGGTGCTTTTGGTTAGTTTTGGTTAGTCGTTCAATAAACTTTCGGTTAGTTTCAGTTAGTTCCATATTTTAGTCATTTGAACCGATTCCGATACGTTATAACCAAATTTAGGTTTAAATAAACAAACTAACACGGTCTCTCACGTGTATGACGTCATGAATGTGGCAAATGTAGCAAGCACTTTTTCACGATTTGAGGCCCTATACTAGGAAAACAGAAACATTTTCAATGTTAAAATGCATTTTTAGATTATCAGACATGCAGAATTGATTGGTTAAAACAAAAGTTCTGATATCATAATAATAAAAAAATTTCCCATATGTGGCCAATGTTCTGGCGGACACTGTATAACATTACTTGGATTTAAATAAGATTTAACTATAACATTGTATTTGCCAGTTTTCAGATTTAATTGAATTTCGTGCTCATTCGATTTTAGAATATGCAATAATTTTGGAAATAAGTATGCTGGAATGTGCATTAAACAACATTTATACATACCTTTCAGGATGACGATGGCGGGGTAATTTAAATAATGATTTTTCGCCACCGCTTCTATTAGAACAATAAATTCAAATGAAGGCACTTATAACCAGGCATTTTTAAGAAAAATAAAATAAAGATTAATTATTTTTCGTAACGCTCTCGGACTAAACCAAAAGGCTCGCGTGGCTCACGTTTAGAATCACACTAGAGCTTGCCCTGACTATTTCTTGGGAGGCGGAGCTTTAAACGAATTCTTGTTTCGTGCGTTAGGCGGGAGGTTTCGCATCTGGTGTGGGTTTATCTGGGTATTGTAGGTAGCGGATAGGCACTCCTATATGATCCCGGCAGAGAACAGGCCTATTTCAGGGACGCAGTCCTGCCTACGCGAGCAATGATTTATCCCTACCTCCACTTTGGGGAGAATCATGTCCCATCCCTCAGATCTAACCACACCAACTATCCTACCCATCCTCGAACCACTCACCAAGACGCGCGGCCGGCGTGGTGTTTTACGGCCAAAACCTCTCAAATGGATACAAACCCCACAAACAGTCCCCCAGACCCCAGCAGTTTGAGTAACCCCGACCAAGACAGCGGTAGGAAAAGGGCTCAAACAGGGGGTGCTAAGAATCCCTGGGCTCGACCAGGCTGCCACCTTGCAACAGCGACTTATAACGCACGGTCGATAGGAACAGAGGAACGACTAACTGAATTAGAATATGAACTCGAAAAGGTTACCTGGGACATATTAGGTATAGCCGAAACGAGACGCAAAGGAGAAGAAGAATGCATAAAACTAAAGTCCGGGCCTATCCTATTCCACAAAGGACCCGAAGAAGGAAGTGCAGGAGGGGTCGGAATTTTAGTTCACAAAAGAATTGTGTCAAAACTTAGAACTCTGGAAACAATATCATGACATAACACTTAGTATTAACAAAGCACACACTCTTAAATTCATCCAGATATATGCCCCCACTTCCTCATACGACGACGAAGAGGTATATCAAGTGTACGAAGACATATCAAAAGCCCTCAGTGGAAACAGAACATCGCAAGTCATAATAGGAGGTGACTTTAACGCAAAGAATTGGAAGAACACAGACCCAACAGAAACATAGATAGGACAGTTTGGCATCGGAACAAGAAACGAAAAAGGGAAAATGCTCGCCAACTTTCTAGAAAACGAGAAACTCTATCTAATGAACACTTTCTTCGAAAAGAAGGAAAAACGAAAGTGGACGTGAAGAAGCCCAGACGGACGGACCAAGAACGAGATTGATTTTATCATCTCAAGACACAAACATATAATACAGGATGTGGACGTCGTCAACCCGTTCACAACTGGCAGCGACCACAGAATGGTAAGATGCACGGTATCCATAAATACAAGGTAGGAAAGAGCTAGAAAGATACAAAAATAAGAGTTGCAAAATCGATGTAGAAAAACTAAAAGAACAAACAGACTTATATAAAAAAAACACTTAGAACAGAACTTTTCTCAAAACCCTAGGCAACTGAACGAAGACCTTGACAGTACAAATAGAAGAATAACAAGAGTTATAAAAGATACAGCAGATAATCTAGCCAAAGAACCAAAGACAACAGACAACAAATTGTCAAACGAAACGAAACAACTTTTAGAGAAAAGAAGACAACTTATTAAAAACGGAAAACGAGACACAGTGGAATACGTAGAAATTAATAAGACAGTAAGAAAAATGTCGAAGCAGGATATAATGAAAAACAAAACACGACAGATAGAAAACTTAATAGAAGACAACAAAGGTCTAAAAATATTTAAAAGACAAAACACAAAGAAAAGAGAAATAATAAAATTAAAAGATAAAAATGGCAATATAGTTGAAGATAGGGCAAATACATTGCAAGTTATAGAATCATTTTATAAGGACCTTTATGAAAGTAAGACATACAACGAAACTGTGAACATTGAAAATACAAATAAGAATAACAAAATAATCAACGTCAATTCAGAGGAACTACCAGATATAACAAGAGAAGAATTGGAAAAAGCCTTAACACAGATGAAACATAACAGGGCAGCCGGCGAAGACAACATCCTGCCAGAGATGCTGACAGAGGCGGAAATGAAAGCCAAGGAAGAACTAGTACACTTATTTAATAAATGCTTATCGGAAGAATGCATCCCAAAAGACTGGGAAAATGCAATAGTAGTTCTCATATACAAGAAGGGTGACCCGACTAATCTTGAAAACTAGAGACCAATCAGCCTTCTATCCCAAATCTACAAGGTATTCATCAGAATTATAACGAAGAGACTTGAGCATAAGTTCGACATATATCAGCCAAAAGAACAGGCCGGATTTCGCAGCCACTTTAGCACTACCGAACATCTATATACAGTACGACAGATACTGGGGAAAACGTCGGAATAGAACATACCGATATGGATGGCACTTATTGACTTTAGAAAAGCCTTTGATACCATAGAGAACTGGGCAATAATTAAATCAATGAGAAATGCTAGAATAGACCAAAGGTACATAAATCTATTTGATAACATCTACAAAAAATCATCAATAACAATAAGAGTTCACGAAACCACGAATAGAATCAAAACCGAAAGAGGTGTTAAACAAGGCGACATCATCTCGCCAAAACTTTTCACCTTGGTCCTTGAGGACGTCTTCAAAGAACTGAATTGAACCGGGAAAGGAATTAACATCCAAGGCGAACATCTGCAAAACCTCAGATTTGCCGATGATATTGTACTATTTGCAAAGGACGAAGAAGAACTCATAGAGATTGAACAACTACAAAAAGAATCGGGAAAAGTAGGACTAGAAATGAACAGTACAAAAACAAAGTACATGACAAATGTAACAACAGAACGAGCAACAATCACAATTGACGGACAAACAACTGAGAAAGTCGAATCGTACATTAACCTAGGCAAAATAATCTCCTTCGACAAACAATATCAAGACCTAGAAATTGACAGAAGAATCAGACTAGGCTGAGCGGCCTACGGTAAATTGAAACACATCCTAAATACGGAAATCCCCATGGAAATGAAGGCAAAAATTTACAACGAATGCATTCTCCCAATAGTAACATACGGCTCCGAAACATGGGTCATGACCAAAAAAACGATTAACAAACTAAGAGTACATCAGAGGGCCATCGAACGCAAGTTATTGAGAATATCACTAAGGGACCACAAAACCAGTGAGTGGATAAGGCAGAAAACACAAGTGACAGACATAATATCCAGAGTTAGTTCATTCAAGTGGCAGTGAGCGGGACACGTCGCGAGGCACACGGAGAACTGGAGTAGATATACTGGGGCGAAAGGCGAAATGTGGGTAGACCGCAGCAAAGATGGTACGACGACCTGAAGAAATTTGCTGGACTCAACTGGTACCAGGTCGCCCAAAACAGAGAAAGATGGTCCAATATGAGAGAGGCCTATATCCAATGGATAGACCAAGGCTGAGAGAGAGAGATTGTAGTAAGTGAAACTGAAGCTGATATTTCGGTAGAATCATTATTGCTGATGCAAGACTCATGTTATTATAAAAAGAGAGGTAATAAATACTTTGGCTGAATCAGCAGATGGAATTTATAATTCAGTTTTAATTTGAAAATATGGCTTTGATATTATCTTGGGAGAGTTACTCCACCGTTAGTTATAGCAAGTGTTTTTGAACAACAGCTGCACTAATGCTTCTATATTTTTTACTAGTTTGGTTCCTATTAGATTAATTTTTAAAAATAGCGATCTCTGAAATACTTGTATGGCAAAATTGCAAGCCCTCATCAACGCGTTTCTGTCGTCCTCTTAAGATTCATTTTGCTCGTGAGATTTCTGAATTAACCGTTGCAAAAACAAAATTTGGATCATCGAATTAAAAATTTAAAACCCTTAATTTTCAAAATCAATTTTTAAAACGGGTTAAGAACATACAAATGATTTTTATACATGATTTTTATCGTTAGTTATAATTGATATACCCTATATATAAATATAGATGATGAGCCAAAAATTCAAGAACTATTTTTCTAAAACAAGATATATTAAACGTGTAATACTTAATAACTTTTATGTCTTATTTCTGGTAAACCTTATTATGGCCAGCTTTCCTAAAAATTCGGCCAGTGTGCGCCGGGTCCAAAGGCCGCATGCCAGTATCTAGTTTTCGCGCGGGGAAGGAGGCATATCGTTGACGTACCGCCGCGGAGGGTGAATTAGTTTATGTTTAATGTTGTTTACTATAACCCCTGATTCCTATAAATATTTGCGTAATCATGTTCCTACTATTTTACCTCATCCTAACACAGTAAAATCTATTTGTACCAAATTCTTAACAGATCCCCATATTGATGAAAGACATTTTTTTAACCTATGCTCGTAACATTTTTTAATATAAGATGAAAATATTATATTACTTTTTGATGAAATTCATATTAACCCGTATTTGGATTATAAGGCAGGGAACACAGTAAATAATAGCATTATCTACAAAATAGAAAATATCACAGTTATATATATTTCCCAATGCCAAATCTAGGTTTTTGATCCATTCGAAGGGATAGAAAGTCGTCTACGTCTCCTGGGTATGCTCTATTTTCACCAGTGTTGGACAATGTGGGTTATGGTTTGGATGGGATCCCCGCAGTCCCAATCAGGTGAAGGCAGCTTACCCCATTTTTATAGCATGTCCACACATCTGCCATGCTTAGTTTGGATCCTATTCCTGTTGGCAGTCTTCCATTTTTGCCGTAGTAGGCTTATTCTGGACTGTCACTATAGGAAATATATCCGGTGGTGTGGACTGTTCCCAGTCCACGAGACTCAACGCAAAGCTTCGTAGAGTGTTCGCTGTCGTTCCCCAAATGGTGCCGCAAAGTTTACAGATAATATTATTTATTGAACAGACTTTGGCTGAGGTCTTATTAAGGGACAATAATGTAGTAAACAGCAAGGCATTAGGCAATGAGCAATTTTTCACCCGAAATGAACTCAGTATAGTTTTTCCCCATCCTATTACCCGAGAAAGGCGCTATTCACCTACTAAAATGTATTTTTAACAACTGGCTAAACTCTAGACCTGAGCTAGCATTTTTCTATTCCGATTTTGAGACAGGCTAAGAAAAAGTGCTGAGTTTTCAGTGGTCAAAAAACTTCATGAACTAGAACAAGACAAAGTCTTAAAAAATGTGTATTCCCTAAGTTTAAAACCATCATCTATAGAGAGGAAAAATGTTAAATTACCTCTAAAAATATTTAATCCTTTTATTATAAAGGATCTGAATGTTTTTGTTAATAATTTGTCACATTCACAAGACACAGCAGAGGTTATTAATATTATATAGACCTGGTAAAGAATAGTTAGTGTTAAAATATTTACTAGATAAATATCAAGAACCTTTCAGCCTCCAATGATGATACGAATTTTTTTTTCTGCTAAAAACACAGAGTTGGCTAGATTCCTGGCATTTACCTAATTTTGTCAGTGCACTGACTCGTAAACCCACACTGCATTGAGCCATACCAATCATGGACCACTGGAAGTGACTGAATACTGTTTAAGAGACTTTTAATATGACTTATTGAAAATGAAATGAAAATTATGAAAATATAGACAATTATAAGAGGGAAAACCAAACTCAAAATCTACAGTATCAAAATAA
>MU182236.1:254909-275090 GCA_016904865.1 Pissodes strobi
GAGAAAAACAGAATACTTGAATAAATATCCTAAAACTACAAGAAAAATTTAAAAAATTAAAGAGAAATCTTAAAATTCTAACATAACATCTTAATTATTTTTGTGAAGTGGAATTACGTTGCTATTTTAAAGCAGTTTTAAAAGATGGCACCACCACCACCAGTTCTATATATACATATAAGGGATTCACCGGCTCGTTCTTTGAATCGTTTAAATGTCATTAGCATTTTACTTACGACTTGTCACTTGTGTGTCTGTGTCGGCGTGTTTACTCAAACCCGACTGAATAACAGGTGTTATTAGTTTACTGTTAGTGGTATTAGTTCTGCTTTACTTCAGTTTTACCATGAATAGGTATGTTTTTTTTTAAAGCTAGACAGTGAATTTGTAATCTACTATTTTTTTAATCAATCTACTATTTTTTTTACATCAATCTACTACCTAACTGTAAAACTGATCTGGCAACACTGACTCCATACGCTCCAAGATCACGTGCCCGAAAATCCACTCGTACTCCACTCCAACTCCATTTCAATACCCGAACCCAGCTATCATTGAAGGGTGTACGCACATGCGCACATCCTTGTTCATTTTTGTCGTCTGTCTCAAGTCATTTAGTCATTTATGTCTAGCGACTATCCCATAACTCGCAACTCGCAGCAGTCAACTATTTCCAAGTTTTCATGTACTTCGTGATGTAACAAATCGTTTGTATGCCTGTGATGGTCTAGAGGTTTGCATGGGTTAGCCTTCACTTCGGCAACGCGAGTTCAAACCCCGTCGGTTTCTTTTTATTTTTTTTAAGGTTATAGTAGTAGTAAACTCTCTGATGGCCTTTTTCGTAAGAAAACTCAGCCAGTAAAGCCCCCTATCCAGGCTTAGCAAGAGGTAGAGCGACCCTTCTACATTGGTTACACCTTGATGGATAGAGATACTATTTTTAGAGCCCTCAGTATGTCGAGTATGTACTCCTGGGGGCTCAGACTTGTACTTGCACGGCTTGTTTTAAGGTTCGAACACCACCGGCTGGACGTTCACAAACATAAAAATCTGATGCATGCACGGGGCTCAAACCCCCGGCTGGACGTCCGTATCTTATTCGGGGAGAAAACTACCCGGTCCCTGAACGTTCACCATGAATTCCCAAAACTAACATATATGTATATGCAGCTGGAATAAAATGGCCGATACCCGACACGTGCACTCTCGACCGAAGACGAAACGGAAGTCTTTTTTTTTTTAAGGTTATATTTGCTAAACAGTTTTTTTCTTGATTTTGAGTATGTTTTGGGTTAGCACCTGGTTAGTTTCCTTTTCTTGAGCCCCCGTAGCGAGCGAAGGGCCTGCGAAAAGTGAATTTAGGCATGCTGCTGAGAGTTATTGGATAGTCTCTAGACATAAGTGTCTGTCACATACCAATGTGGTATGTGGTGTCTGTCTCTTGTCAATATCAATTCGAATCTGTCATTCTGTCAATTCTTTTTTCTTTTTGTAAATGAAAACATTAGTTATCTATTTTCTCTTTCATGAAAATAATTTTTAATATAGAAGAAAAAGCTAGAAGCCCTCCTTCATTTTTAACTTCTTAAAAAAAAGTAGTAAGTGGAGAGAGTCTAAAAGCCAAAATTTCCACATGAAACGGACCCTCTTTTACTTTTCGACCTTAACAGGAAGTGTCTCAGAGTGTTGACACAAGAATAATTTAAGCAAGTCAACCGTGATAATAGTAAAGTCTATTTCGCATTGCGATTTTTTACTAGGTATAACCGCAAAGAGTAAAAAAAAGTAAAGTGCTACCTTTCAGTTAAATTAGGGAACCCATATCCTAAGCGAGGCCTCACAACAATTAGATAAATATCTTTTATCACAGTTTAATTCTCATTTCTAACAACTATTTAACGAAAGTCCTACCATAGACAGAATATATGTACAGGGTATTTTCCCCATTCTAGGCATTTAGCCAGGCTCAGAGTACTAAAGAGAACTGTAACTTGCCATACTGTGTACTTAAACGGGTCCACTGGTTAGCATCATCAAAGGGATTCCTTATCCACCATTTAAATTGTATTAGAAGGAGTAAGATCCATTCATTGCCATTTTATGTTTACAATATTACCATATTTAATTCTACATTTTATGTGTATCTAGGGTTTTGCATTTTTGGCATAAATATTTAACAAATATTCAGGTGGGTAATTATAGATTTTTGCAGGATTTTAGTCTATAAGCTAGTTTACATATTGAGGTTATTACACATTCATACACAATCTTATTATAGCTTGCTAATTTTCATTTTAAATTACATGTTGTCTACTTGTTACATGTTGATAGAATGACTGTTCAATATATGGTTAATTGTTGGTATTATTTTATTTGTATATCGTTGATGATCCAAGGGGCCACAATTTACCATAATATCTTGCCTTTAAGGGGAAATTCTTCACTAGGGCATTAAGGCAAATTGCACTGTATTAATTTTGTTTATCCCAACCCTAAAAGGCTGAGCTACCAAGAAGTCATCATGAGTCCACTCAAAAACTTGGAGGTAACAATGTGGGGTGGCAACTTCACGTTAATAACAAAAAGAATAATATTCCCAAAAAACAAGACTCTTTATTAACTAGAACATATTCTTTTTTCACAAACAATTATTTTACATAATATGTCTCCTGCCTGAGTGATTTCCAGAGTAAAATGGGCTGAGATGACCTTACCTGTAAACAATGAGAATAAAAAGTGTGTGAGCAAGAAATGTATCAAAAAAACCATAAAATCTTAAGTTCAGTAAAATAAATACATATAATCGTTAAAACAAATTGATATTCAGGGAGCATAAGTAGCAGTAAATAAATTATTCTTACAAATTATTATTGTAGTAAGATCAACTATTGTAGTAAAATTAATGTAAATTTTCGTATTAAAATATTGAAATAAATCAATCATTATACAAGGTAGAAAATTAAGATTTGTTTAAAATTCGACCACCTGGATAAGCCTAATTGCTTCAAAATGACATTGTTCAGTGGATATAAGTTAAAATTTCTGCCTAGGTAATCTTATTTTATGGAAGGTTTAATTTTTAAGGCTAAGAAACAAGAGTATGTCTTACATTTTGAACTAGGTACATACCTGTTTATTAAATTAGGGTCACCGACGGGACACTGTTGTTCAGGACCCATGAATTGTTTTCACAGCTTTTGATAGGTCTGGAAGCGAACACTCCCATTGCGTTGACTACTTTGAAGAGCTCTGAGTGCTACGACTACTGTAACCAATCTGCTGCTTCTTGGCAATAATCTGTAAAAAATATAGGATATAGATAAAAATGTAACTTTTTGTCTCTTGAATTGTTTTTTTATCTCGCTTAATACTGTTAAGATTTGATCATTGATGCAATTCAATACATAATAATTATGATTTTGATGACTATAAACACCTATTTTCTCTTATGTACTATGTGTTATCCATAGCATTACACATTATTGATTAAGATTTAACGTTATGCATTGACAGTTGCCTATACCAACCTAGAGTCCAAATAATTACAATTAATTTTCAATTAATTAGCAACCACCGTTCAAGAACACAAAACTAAGTAAATTTAGACTTACCACTAAGCTATTCTTTTTAATTATAACATCTATATCGCCTTCTTGATATCTGGGCTCTGCCTCATCCAATCGAAGTTGGGCATTCTGCCTACACTAATCTGAGAACCTGGTGAATCTGAAAGTAATTCGTCAATTAGTAAGTACCTGCCCTGCATACCACTTACATATGTCATTCAAGTTAGAAACAGATTCAAAATAAAAAATCTTGTTTTTACAGTGAACCAGATTGCTGTTAATTGAAAAAATTACATTTAAATATAGATATAGCAGATCAAAGACAAATTTTGTTGCACTTTTGTTACAAATGGAAAAAGGTACAATGTTTATATATTTTTGTTAACTTACTTTAAAAGTTCAGTTTTTATTAACCAACCAAATTTGAATTGTCACTACCTATATAGCTAAATAAAAATTGACTAACCGGCAAGGCAATACCTACTTTCTTACCTTCTGGCTTCAAATCAAAGTCCTTTCATTGTTCTTGTTCTGTTCCACAAGCATCTACACAAAACACAAACACAGTAAGTTCTACCGCTGGATGTTTGGCAAACATAAACAATTGACTGAATACTAATATTAATAATTATAGAGGAATATAAAACAAAAATGTTTATATACCTCTATGATAATGACTGCATTGCATCAACTTTTAACATTAACCACTATTTTTATTTTTAATATCTTTTACTTTTATCAAAGACAATAAGTATTGTCTTTGCTTTTATCTAGCACCATATACTTAAAAAGAAAGTCTAGCACTAACTAACCCCTTCAATCGGAGATTTTTTACTTTACACAAATTACTTTACTAATCCTTCTTGTACGTTTGCTCCCTTTGTCTCACTCATTGTCGGCCACAAAAACCCGATTGCTTCCGAAGGTATCGGCTATGCTCCCATTCCCGTTTCGGCCACACCAACTTTCGGCCACGCTTGGCGTTCCCACAAAACCAGACGCCACTAAAACTCACCGGATCCTGGCCAATCGGGTGATGGGTCCGCCCACACGACGTCACCTTTGACTTTAGAGGTTAGCGGTAAAAACGTTTTTGTTTACATTTTGTCAAAATGTGTAATTTTAAGGATTTCTTCCTGAATTTGCATTATTTATGAATAATTTTAGATAGTTACTTTCTAGAGACATATTTATTTAGTGTGTTTAAGTATTCTCCGAGAAATAGGACTCAAGGAAATACTATTACATCGAGAATAATTTAAGACTGTTTTGGTAAGTTCATTTCAATGTATAGATTATAGATTTGTTTTCAGATTTAATGCTATTAAAGTAATATTTCAAAATAATTTCAACTACTTACTTAAAAGTTTGTTCGAGTTAATTTATAGTAGGTAATATGTCTACTAATAGTACTGTTTTTTTTCTGATTTGCAGGTACAAAGTGGATATAATCTCATATTCTTTAGTGCTTGAAGCGATACATAAAGATGGATATCTTGAAAAAATATGTCTTAGGCATACCTAGATCCATATAATATGAAACGAAGACTGTTCTGACAGAATTTCCACCCAGATTGTAATGTATTTAGACCATACAAAGAGACAGTCTCATACAAAAAGGGCATATAGGTACAATGGAGGAAATGAAAATAAGTATCGAAGCTTATAATCAGTCTGCTTGTGAAGAAAGCAGCTGTAGTCATTGATATCTTACATTTTAGAATCTATATATACTTGGAAAGGTAACTAATATTATAAGTTATATTTATACATAATCAGAAAATATTTTTGTTACACCTATGTGCTTTGACGAGTTGATTTTTGTATGTATTCTTAAGTAGAATGTATGTATACAGTATCAATTTATTTCAGGATATGCACTTACAGAGATGATATAACCCATAGAACCATCCATAGCAGCACAAATAAATTTTACAAGCGGGAAAAAAAAATTTGAAATTCCCGATTGTCACAGAGACAAGGCTGACAAGGAGGAGTAAAATGTCCCTCCAGAAAGAAGCACTCTTTTGCAAGATCTGAGATAAGTAACTTAAATGAAGAGAAATTATTTTTATATAGGTGTACTTTCTTTAATATTGTTAAGAAACTATTTATTTTTGTAAAACTTGATACTTGATTTTTTCATATGATTATGTAATAAAACATCTATTGTGATTAAATATTGTTAATTATTTTCTTTATTATTTTGACATCAAATTATTATGCACTATAATAAGCATTTGCCCATAACATTTTTTTAATGAATGGAATGATAATCTAGAGAATATCATTATTGTTTCACACATATTTTACATGGCACATAGGTGTGGCCTAAAATATACCTACCTAGGTAAATCATTATGGAAAAAATACACTAGATATTTTGAAAATCCAAATTTAATTTAAGAAATCTGCAGTTTTGATTACAGCTCGTAAGAAGAAACTGCAAGAAACTTACGAGTAACATATCGAATTATCACATATTTTTTAAAATAAGTACAATATTTACTTAAAAACTATAAATGTAACTAATTATAAGTATCTCTACCATTTAGAATCTATACACAATAATATGTTAAAACTGCATACATTTGTTTTAAAAGCTATCTACAGTTTTTCTTCTGTGGCGGAAAGTAATCTTGCTTCTCCATTTTCCTTTTGTTAGTGGTTGCTTTGTTTACTTACTCCATTATGTACCAAATTGTTTCATGCACCTTAAAATAAATAAAAAATGTCATTTTATAAAAAAAAATGTAATAACTTGTACTTATCATAAGTCTCATCATTCAGGGATCTGAAAAAGTTTGAAACTGATTCGATTTCAATTTCCCTCTTCATTCTTTTATCTACTGGTGCTGCGCATTGACTTTCACATCTTTTTTTCCCTGTTTTACCTCAGTTCTGTTCATTGCTTCTGCAATTTTGTGTGCTCTTCCTCGTCTCTGTGAAAAACAGGAATTTCAAATGTTTTTTTTCCCACTTATAAAATTTATTTGTGCTGCTGTGGATGGTTCTATGGGTTATATTATCTCTGTAAGTGCATATCCTGAAATAAATTAATACTGTATAAAATACAATCTACTTAATAAGAATACATACAAAAATAAACTCGTCAGAGCACATAGGTGTAACAAAAATATTTTCTGATTATGTATAAGTATAAATTATAACAATGTTAGTTACCTTTCCACTTATGTATAGATACTAAAATGTAAGATGTCAATGACTACAGCTGCTTTCCTCACAAGCATACCGATTATAAGCTTCGATACTTGTTTTCATTTCCTCCACTGTACCTATATGCCCTCTTTGTATGGTCTAAATACATTACAATCTGGGTGGATATTCTGTCAGAACAGTCTTCGTTTGATATTATATGGATCTAGGTATGCCCAAGACATATTTTTTCAAGATATCCATCTTTATGTCTTGCTTCAAGCACTAAAGAATATAAGATTATATCCACTTTGTACCTGCAAATCAGAAAAAAAAACAGTAGACTTAATACTATAAATTAACTCGAACAAACTTTTAAGTAAATAGTTCAAATTATTTTGAAGTATTACTTTAATAGTATTAAATCTGAAAACAAATCTATAATCTATACATTAGAAATGAACTTACCAAAACAGTCTTAAATTATTCTCGATGTAATAGTATTTCCTTGAGTCCTATTTCTCGGGAATACTTGAACACACTAAATAAATATGTAACTAGACTAAAAATATTCATAAATAATGCAAATTCAGGGAGAAATCGTTAAAATTAAACACCTTACACGTCTTGACAAAATGTAAACATCGTTGTTTTTTTACCGCTAACCTCTAAAAGTTAAACTGTCACGTCGCGTGGGCGGACCCATCACCCGATTGGCCAGGATCCGGTGAGTTTTAGTGGCGTCCAAAACCGGGCCAAGCATCACGCTAAACAGGCAGCAGGCAGTACCCACCCGGGGTTCTCGAGGCAGTCAGTCGAGAGGCAGTCTAGTCCGCAGCCTGGCACCGAGCAAGCCACCAGTAGGAGATACCGCCGACCAAGCCCAGCTCCAGACAAACCGGGAAGGACCGACCGATCGAGCAGGTAAATATCCGTCGTACCCTATTCCTGGTCCGCGATCCTTTCCCTATTGGCAAGTGGAGTAATCCCGGCTATCCTGCCTTGGCAAGCGGAGTAATCCCGGCCATCCTGCCTTGGCAAGTGGAATAATCCCGGTCATCCCTGCTTGGCAAGCGGAGTAATCCCGGCCATCCTCCCGTAGTAATCTCGGCTCCCCTCTTGGCAAGCGGAGTAATCCCGGCCATCCTGGCTTGGCAAGTGGAGTAATCCTGGCTAAGTATCCTTCCAAACTAAGTCCATCCAGGCTTCACGTCCGAGTTCTGCTGAACCGACCGTGTACCGTGTCATAGAGCTGGAGCTATTGAGAACCATATACCGTATTTATCGTAGGGCTTCCGTACCGTATCTACTGCCACACGTACCGTAGGGTTTCCGAACCGCTACAGTTCACCGTATCTACTACCGCACTTACCGTAAGGCTTCCGTACCGCTACCGTTTACCGTATTTACTGCCATATTTACCGTAGGTTCCGTACCGCTACCGTTTAACGTAATTGCTAACATACTTACCGTGGGGCTTCCGTACCGCTACAGTCTACCGCGCGATTAGAGATTTCGATTCTTTTACTACCGTTTTGAGTTTTCTTACGTATTACCGGGTTGGGTCGCTTAGAATAAGTTGTCTGATACTTTTAGCTATAAGAAAGTTACTGTTGGATAAACACGACCATTATTTTGTTTACACGAAGTGTTTCATTTACCAGGGACCGATTCCGATTATTTAAAAACCGAACCTTGGACAACCGTTTCTCCACTGTCTAAAGGCTACCCGATAGGCGAACAGCGATCCCCTTTGTCGCTGTAAATATCAAAGGGGTGGCGCCCGAGAAAACCGAAATACAGGAGGTCGCAAAAAGTAAGTAAAGGGCGCCGTTACAGCAGCATTTCAAATATAATTCTTAATAATTGCTGTTCTAAACATAATCATAATCTTTTGAGTAAAAAAAAGGAAACTGTAAACTTTTAATAAGTAAATATTAGACGCCAATAATATACCCAATCTAAACCAAAAAATAAGATCTGAAACCTGTATAAAGCTTTTTCATGTTTTATCATAAATAGACTATCTTAAAATGAAAAAGAACCAGGATTAAGTTTTTTTTTTCCTATTTAAATAAATGACAGGTTCAAAAACTGCTGTCGTTTGGCAGGGTTTTGACAGATGTCAAAATGGTTGACACTTTTCGATTTACCTTAGTCGACTTAGTAGTAATCGATATCTGGATCATCAATAGATTTGTTCTAGCATGAAATCTCAAATGAATCCTCCGGAGTTTGCGTTTGACTAGATTTGATGACGTTACGCGTAAGCCGTGCGTATTCCCGTTTCCGTGTTATATCAAGTAGGTCACAAATTCAACACGGATTTATGGCTTATTTCAACACTACAGAACCGTGTCGATTTCGCGTCTACTGGGCACGGGTTTGTCGTAAGTACCATGCGGTGTGAGTATTCCCGTTTCCGTGTTGAGTACGATACCAAGCAGGGTATGTCTCTACGTTCTAGCAAAACTTTTACAACACGTCGGTGGTGTAGTAGGCAGAGTGCTTGCCTGCCATTCCTCGGGTCCGATTCCCGTCGGTCGCGACAGATGTTTTGTTTATTGTTTTTTATTAATTATCCTGTTTTTCTTAATTTTGGGTTAGCCGTGGGTTAGTTTTGGTTAGCACCTTGTTAGTTGTTGTTGATTGAGCCCCCGTAGCGAACGAAGCGAGCGGAGGGCCATGCAAAGCCATAGTAACAATGTGAAAGCCAAAGTGGAATCCGTGGCGCTAGCCGCCAGTCTACAGGAAAGTGTCGATCCAGCGTTTATTATTAATTTTGAGTTTGGTAACTCGAAATTAATTAATATTGTAGCGTATGTTACACGGGTTTGTATCGTCAAACATAAATATACTTTTTCCAAACCCGTGCCCAGTAAACGCGAAATCGACACGATCCTCTAGTGTCGAAATAGGCCACAAATCCGTGTTGAGTTTGCGACGTACTTCGTATCGTACTCAACACGGAAACGGAAATACGTGTAAGCCGTCAGGCCTGGTTTTAGGAGGTATTCGTTTGAAACGTGGCTATTAATTCTGGAAAGTCTAACTTACCAAAGCAAGCAGCAACCCGCAACCATGCATTTCTTTTGTAATTATACAAGCACGATCCGCTATTAGGAAATTTGACAATGTTCACATACTTGCCATCTATAGCTTCAGCTAGTGCATTCCATTGCTCTTCTCTGTTTGGGAATTAAAAAAAAACACTATGTATTCTTTACAGTATTCCGAAGTTGAACAAGCTACACCAAACATGCACGAGGAAATGATGAATTTGCCAATGCAATCACCTGAAACATAATTATCTCTGCCAGGTTCATCACAGTCATCCTCATCTGCATAGCGTCCTAAATGTGGGCGTTCAAAAGAAAAAAAATATAAAGAAAAATAAGCTTTGTATGATTGCCAGCCAACAATGAGAAAGTATTGTCAGACACCTGCAACAACTCCATTAGTCTAAGCGATGTATGACATAGCAGGTGTAAAATATGCCCGAGATTTATTTAGCATCAATTTTAGATCCAGCTCCAGCACAACGAAGTTTTGTTGAAAAATTAGTTGCAGACGTGATTTTTTAGGAAGATTAAGAAAATTAAAAGAAAATTTCATTATTCAACATTCTATTAGTTCCATCAAGTGTCCCGCACGCTATAATACCCAACAAAGTGTTTCCAATAATGGGTTTATACCAATACATTCGGTGACTGCATTTCCTAATATCGCAAGCAATTCAAATGTTGAAAATGTTAGCTTAGCCTCAAGCAAAAAAAATTATTACTGGCATATCACAGTATCTTACATTCATCAACAAACCTTAATAATAATATTTAATATACAATATTAATCTTAAGAAAAGCGAACACATAAAAAATTACCTGCATATATTCATTTACGAGCGTAAGTTGCATGTCATGTATCAAGGATAATCTTTCCAGGTAATTGAGGGGAAATTGCGGTAAAAAATTTTAAGTCTTGGTAACTATTTGCTGTAGCCAAATGTTGATTAGCCTTTCTTCGGCCCTTACTACTGCATCTCTCATGGCACTCATGGCAGTATTTTTTTCTCAATTCGTGGTTTATTGTGCTCAACAAATTACTAAATAGCATGTCATTCATTCGTAAATAATTTTTGAAACCATTTGGTTCCTGGAGCTTGCAGTAAATTTACCACAGTATATTTGTTTTTCTCACGTAACCATTGCTTTACCCATATTCCTTTTCATCGTTTTTCATTCGTTCAAGTGCCTGGCAACGCCATTCCTACTGCAATAAGCACAGGTGGCGGCGCGGCAGCACCATTTCTGTTTCACATGTAAATAAAAAATAAACTAATTAAAAGAACTGATATTTCATGAATTCGTCTCAACGTGTATGAACAGAAACTTAATGGAAACAAATCTCAGGGATACATGTGTCGACGTTTGTCGCAAGTCGCGATACACGTATCGATACCGATCTCAACGTAAATGCGAAAGTACATCCGCACCACGGTTCTCTTACGGATCTTAATTAAACCAATAGGCATTCACAAAAATTAAAATTAATGGGCGGAGCTAGATGACTGAGGAAAAATGCATGGCCCTCCGCTCGCTTCGGGGGCGCAATCAACTAAAACTAATCCAAGGCATGCCCAAAATCAGTTCTAATCTGACAGAAAAAGTTACTGGCTTTGCTTTTACCACAGCTTATTCAATAACCAGCTATTCATCTCTATCGAAATCGGAAAGTTGTAGTGTCGGGCACTGCGCATCCTGACAGTGCCCTTAGCGGTTCAGTTTCACGGTCTCGTGATTTTTCAGGCAATGTAATGACACGAAGCGAACTGAATTTAAAATGAATATTCCCTTCAAAATCCACGACAAATTCGCCCGAAGCTACGGCTATTGCCCTAAAAAGACCGGAAATTTCGGATTTTTATACAATTTTGCCATTTAAAATAGTTTTCAAACGGATTTTAGACGATAAAACATCGTATTTTAAATTAAACGAACTGTCAAAAGTATTATTCAGATGCCCAGACGTTTAGAAAAATATTAACTCATGGCCCTCTTCTAAAATTTTCACTTGACTTTCCCAAATCAAAGGATTCCGCCGCAAGATGAGTAGCTGGTTATTGAATAAGCTGTGCTTTTACCCTTTTCAAATTTCATAAATTTCATCTAGCTCCGCCCATTAATTGTCACGTTTGTGAATTCCTATCGGTTTAATTAAGATCCATAAGAGGACCGTGGTGTGGATGTACTTTCGCAACGTGAATGTGGCCGTTAAGAGAGATTAAACACATAGTTCCAATGTTTGAAGCAAAAAAAGGACATTATTCACGATTCGAATGTGAAAAAAGCGGAATTTAAATTAGCTGCATTTTTTGATACCAATATAACGTTGCCATTCAAATTATTACCAATTTAGAGCCAGTTTTAAAATAGATTTTTTCCGATAGTAAAATATGTCAAGACCCAAGTTTAAAACCGACTAAATGTACAGAAATAAGATAATGTTTTATGCAAAAAGGAAACAAATGATTGAGTAAGTTACCTACGAAAAATACGGTTCTCCGTTTTATTCGAGGAATTAACGGATATTGGCGATTACAAAAGTTTGGCTGTACTTGTTCGTTATTCAAAACTTAGACGAATAAAGACAAACTAGACTTCTAGCGTTGGTTGACTAATTAGTCAATCAACGCTTCTAGACAAGTAGATGCAGATCTAGAAGAGCATCGCATTTATATGGAGTGTTTAAAGCTTGGTTGGAGAGACATGATATTATCTTGAAAAATATAATTGGTGGGTTTTTAAGTTTTTTATGTAGGTATTTTTTAGCCAGCAACCTGTTTTTTTTTGGTGTTGCACATGGCGGTGTTAGCGGCTAGCTAAGCTGCGAGAGTGCGTCGTCCTCACCGTTCCGTTATGGGTCTTAATTAAGCCATTAAGAATGTGGCAGTTAATGGACGGAGCTAGATAAGATGTATATGCTATTCTGCAGAAGTGCAGACCAACAACACCTCTACAAGAAAGTCAAAGTACTTATAAAATGTTAGCTCGTGTCGTCATGGATGTGGGGCGATTTGGTGCGAAGATGGTAAGAAAGAGGCTTACGGGTGGAAGGGTAATCGCGATCGAAGCGCAACTGGTTGCAACGTTGTCAGACTTACGATAATAGCGAATATTGGATGCCCGTAAATAAAGAATGTACCTCTTATATTAGAATTTCTCCAGTGTAAAAAAAAACATACTTCCATAAGATGTTAATTCCTATTTTTATAATGTGGTAATTCATAATGTATTTGTTTAATTGTCTTGCACTTTCCTAAAATAATACTTTCGTTATAGAGCCGCCGGCAACAGCGCATCATCTGAGACAATATAACAGAAAAAAAGAAACAAAATAAACGATTAGTTTGCGAATTTGCCGATAATGGCTGCAATAATTACTGATATTTTCTTGCATTTTTTCGAAATAGGAACTATTTATGTGCTTTTTAAGTGCGTGAAACTTGTACCTAATATTTCGTTTTATTTTTAGGTATACAATTTATATTATCAGGCTTATCAGGCTTATTTTTAACACACCCATATATTTCGAACTTAAAGACTTGTTGCTTTTGTATCGGTTTGGTTACAGCACAGTTTATAAGTTTTTGTCCGTGTTTTGTGGTAACTAATACTTAGTGTAATTATACTTTAAAAGTGTTGTGTTCCTGGCTTTAACGAAAACTATAAAAATTGGCCTAAAATTCATGTTTTCGGTTTTCCAAAGGACGTAAGTTTACAACAAATATGGCTAAAAGCTATACCCCGAGATAATTTTGAGCCCGCAAACAACACGAAAATATGAGGAGCTTTATTTGCCTGAAGGCATAGTATAATAAAAAAATACAACAGTTTTCAAATACTGAGAAGTTTTTACCATATATTTACTAAAACCACTGCTAAAAAATACTAGATGCCATCTGTTTTTTTTAATTGCCATAGTTATTTATCAACAAATGGTAAAATACGACCAAGTAAAGATAAAACGCTCAAAAATATTGATGAGTTAAATTTGACAAAAACCCTTGAAACAAGAAAATTGAGTTTAAAGAGCACGAAAACACATACATTTTGATAATTTTGATTAGTTTATTGTCAAATTTTCTACATTTATACTACCAAAAGATTGGTTTTCTGCCTAAAGTCTGTTTCAAGAAGATGAAAGATCAACTATTTTTAAAATTGAAAATACACCTGGCCCGTGCGATTGTTATGAACTATAAACTGAATATTGACTTTTTTGTAGGGTGAGTCAGTTGTATGTCAATATCAAAATTTAACGCCGCGCCGTTTATTTCCCTTGGTTTGGACGATATACAGTCAATATTTGAAGTCATAGATGAGACTGTTATTGTGCCGTGGTTATTACTCTACCTTTAAAGGAAAGTATTACCGATAATGAAAACCCCGACTTTGACTTTAATTTTAGCAATACTATGCCTGATTCTGTAAAACCATCAAATGACCCCCTTTTTGCTTTCTCTATGCAAATGACATAAATAAAATTAAACGTGTGTTCGGTTTTGTGTCAAATATACTAAAAAGTTTTGGAAATCTTGATAATAACAAAATAGTAGGTACATGCTTTAGATTTTATTTGTGAACAATTAGCACTGCTTACAACTGCAAAGGAAATATGTAGGTATTCAAGTAGTACAATAATTTTATGTTCTATATTCTATACCATTAGTCCACATGTATACAAATACTTAAGAGATTATGGGTCGCTTATTTTACCACATCCTCAAACTATAATGGGTATTATATACTATATGGGGTACGACAGAGAAAAAAGTCTGGAAAAAACGGGTTGTTAGTTCGTTGGCGTAGTTCTTTAACACGATGGCAGGTATTCCGTCCGGTCCTGATGCCTTTGGCGTATCTAGTTCTTTAAGGATTTTACGAATGAATGACGTAGAAACAGCCGTGGACTAGCAAGAGAACGAATCGGCGTCGGCGCCGGCGGTAGATGTTGTTCCCATTCCTACAGTACCGCCCAAATCCAAGACTTTGGATGATAAAACCCGTCAAAATTCAAAACTATCACCTTTTCGAAACCAGTTATTGAAAAAACTTGATGCAAACACGAAATCAGAAGAAGATACTGACCGAATATTTGTATTGTCTATGCTGCCCGACTACAAAGAATTAGATAATGAAGACAAGTTGGATTTCAAACTTATGACATTGCAGTTTTTCCGATCGATCATACAAAGTGATGGTTGCCAACCATTATTAGAAACTATATTGTAGTATAACATATCCGGGTCCTTTCAACACAGTTGAATGAGATAAGTTGTGCTTTGTCTTTATTTTGCCAATGAACGTCAAAACGGATTAACAAGAAAACAATAAATACCTACGATGTGTTATAACTGTACCTTGCACAATTTTACTTACTCAGAATGCGCCCGACTTGAACAAAATTAGAGAAATCTGAGGAATAAGGTGTGGTATGTAAAGCAAACCACAAATTTGTAATACACCTACTTTATTAATAAAAGAGAAATCGTGCCATACTCATCCTGGAACTCACGAGGGAAAAGAGCAGAGAAAACCTCGATCACAATTCCAAAAACCGAACCATGCTGTGGCATATTTATTAGTATAATAAAAATTAAATTACTGTCCTCGTGCCAAATGTGTCGTTCCACACTTGTGACAATACATTTAAAACTGAAGAGTTTGGTATTAGTTAGCCAGACATCGCCAGCAGGTACTGAGGTCCCAAACGAAAGGCTACTCAGCTACAGTTGCAATTTGAGCCAATATTTCTAGAATGATCCTTTATCATTTATAGCTAGGACATTCGCCCAGTCAGGGGAGGAAAATGTTAGTAGATTCACCAAGTTCCTTGCTTACAATCTCAGTCGCACTAAAACTAAAACCCCAGCACGAAAAGGCAGAAAATAATCTATTTTTAGTTTTCATGCAATGTTCACAGCATAAAACGATTTCAATAAATACATACACATGTTATATCATCCAATATGAACTATCCTTAAAATAAATAAATACTTGTACAAATTATGTTAATAACAATATTGTAAAATTCATTTTACTGACTTGTAACAGTATCTTACACTATAAAAGAAAAACCATTCCCAAAATAAACTGTTCACTGCGCCGGTTTCAGATTTTCTGTCTCCGCTCTCGAACGATACGGTTCAGGATCTCCTAGAAAAAAACCTCGCAAAACCCGACTTCAATTTATGATTTGTTTTTCTTTACATATATATAGGGTGTCCCAAAACTGATGTGTAAGGTCTAATCAAATAACATTTCAAATAATCGGTTTCCCTCAATATGTAGGTATACTATAGTGGTGTTATTTTATAATCTCGGGAAATATGTAATCATGATATAACACTGAGGCGATTAAAACCAGGTGATTAGATGCTTGTGATTTTCTGAAAGTAGTCTTTAATCATCTAGTATTATTTTAAACGTGATTCTGTGGAACTGGTCTACGTGGGTTAGTTCTCTCCAGTTTCCAGGTGACAATGGTCTTATTAGAGAAGGCATATAATGAAATTTTCGAAAAAAAAAATAATAAATTGTATTATTTCTTATCCGAGCATGGCATCAGCGAATATTAACTACGACAAGAAGGCCCACTCAATGGCCAGACAGCGCTACAAAGGAATCGTCGTTTATTTTCTTCGTTGCCTGGTAACGATCGGCGAACTTCGCCGCACACAGGTTGAATTTAAATAAAAGCTGGCCATAAACGATATTTTCGTTTGCGGTATATTTAATCAAATTTATGACGAAATTATTTATAGCACTCTAATACTCTAGTTGGCTTTGGAAAAACACAATTGATATCTTCGCCGCGTATCTTCTGAATTGCTTGCAGCGCCCACGGTATGGTTATTTTTTTATTATTATCACCAAATAAATATTTTGATAAAGTTTGTATTCAACTGGCTGTTTCAAACATCTGTTACCGTTTTTAATTAGTTATTATTGATAACAATACTCAAGGTGTGTAATAACTAATATTTAAAAGATTTTGATTGTGTGTTAATGATTTCACCATATTTCCGAATACAAATATTCTGACAAAAGACATCAAGAAGAAAATGTTGCTCGAATTTGCCCCATCTTTTAATGTTTAATTAAATTTTGGCGTTTTATTGTATATTTCATTCCTATTTTGTAATACAACACAACTAAAAAATAGCGATATTATCTATCTTATATCGAATATTGACTCGACTATAGAATTTACGCGTAAAAATTAATCTGACAAAGGATGAGCTGGTCTATGGCCGCCGCGTCAAAGGTCGCATGCCAACATGATTGTTTTATTTGTATCATGGCCTGCCGATATTCTGCTAGTTTTCGCGCGGGGAAGGAGACACACCGTTGACATGTCGCCGCGGAGAGTGATCCTTCTTATCATATAGTTTTGCCCAAATACATAATAAAAAGATAAAGACTGATGTACTATACTGCTAACGTGCTAACACTCCGTTGAGGTTATGTGTTGGTGTTATACCTATTTGTGCAACAACTGAAGCCAGATTATCAGAAAATGGCGCGTCGAAATGAGGATCCCTTATTGGCTAAATTTGTAACGTGCTCAGTTTTCCCTGCTGTTGTCTTGTTTGAGCATTTACGTTTCTCTGTTTTTTTTTTGCTTCATATGTTGTACTGAAAGTATTTTCAAATGGTTTTATGTCATTTAAATTACCCTTAACGCAACGCATTATTAAATTGGAATTTTAAAAGCTATATCTGTTGTAAAGTCGTCGGTACGGGTGGGCAAGAAATTGAATAATCGATTAAACGCTTAATATTTTAGCAAATAACTAAATAATCGATTAATCGAAATAATCGATTATCGATATTTTCTGAAATATTAATCGATAAGTCCATTAATCATCGGTAATTTCTTAAAAGTGAATCGAATAATCGATTATTGTCGCCCACCCCTAATCCCATAATATTGTAGTAAGTGAAACTGAAGCTGAAATTTCGGTAGACTCATTATTGCTGATTCAGGACTGATGTTGTTATAAAAAGAGGTAATAAATACTTTGGCTGAATCACCAGATAAAAATTTATAATTTAGTTTTAATTTGTAAATATGGCTTTGATATTACCTTGGGATAGTCAGAATACAAACAAGTGTTTTTGAACAACAACTGCACTGATGCTTCTATGTTTTTACTAGTTTCGTCCCTATTAGATTAATTTTTAAAAATAGCGATAACTCTGAAATACATGTATGGCAAAATTGCAGGCCCTCATCAACGCGCTTCTGTCGTCCGCTTAACATTCATTTTGCTCGTGAGACTCCTGAATTAACCGTTGCAAAAACAAAATTTAGATCATCGAATTAAAAATTTAAAACCCTCTTTTTACAACGAAGGAGCCCTTAATTTGCAAAATCATTTTTTAAAACGGTTTAAGAACATACAAATGATTTTTATACATGGTTTTTATCGTTAGTGATAATTGATACACCCTATATAAATATAGATGATGAGCTAAATATTCAACAATTATTTGTCTAAAACACGATATATTAAACGTGTAATACTTAATAACTTTTATGTCTTATTTCTGCTAAACCTTATTATGGCCAGCTTTCCTAGAAATTCGACCAGTGTGCGCCGGGTCCAAAGGTCACATGCCAGTATCATGCTAGTTTTCGCGCGGGGAAGGAGACATACCGTTGACGTGCCGCCGCGGAGAGTGAATCTTCTTATCGTAGTTAATATTCGCTGATGGCATGTTCAAAATGGATTTCGCACATTAGGAAGAAAATCATTTCCATGAAATGTACTTGCTTACCTGTACCAGTCGACACATTATATACCGACCATTTGTTGCAGGTAATTAATTGAGTAAGGTCAGCTTAGTAAAGTTCGTGTCTAAGTATAGCCACAATCGGGAAGTTTATACAAAAACACATCTTATTAAAATATTTATTAGTCTAGACCATACTGACCAAATAAATTATGTTTCCTGCGAAAAAAACGTTCGTATATTAATTATTTACAAGTATTGAAGTATCAGACATTTTTTTATATTACCCGAATTAATAAATAATAAGTCATCCTAGCTAATATGACTAACACTTATATACAAAATTCCAAAACATTCTAGTGAAGATTTACGTTAATTCTAGTTAAGTTGATAAGAATACAAACAACTCGATATCCTAAAACCTATATATTTATACAGAAGAACACATCCCATAATAAATAAGTTAAAAATAAATTTATTCTACAAATTCAATTATTATGGTAGTAATTATTGAATACGCAGAATAATTCCACAGACTTTACATTAAACACACATGAACACATTAACATATTTAGTGTGCTCCACTTAAGATGGACGGACACACATGTCTAAATACCTCAGTTGTTTATTCAATTTGTGGTAAGCAGTTGAACATTTTATGAGATTTAGAGCATTACAAAATAAGGATTCGAAGTTATAAAAATATCGTTGCAACAGTATCCCGCAACAAATGCTTTTAAAATGTTCTGCAATCTGAGTTTTTTTAAATCAATAAAGAGCACTATTAATCAATCAATAACTTATCTTATCTGTGAAAATACATACCTTGTAGCATTTTCACAAGTTAAGAAAAGTACAAGAGTAATAAAATGCAAGACAAGTAAGTAATAAGAAATATACATCATCTCTGCTGTAACTGCTATTTTGGTATCTAGGTCCCAATAAGACGATGTTAGCATTCGGCAAAGATGATGAAACATGAGAAGTGATACGCAAGTAATACTATATTTTACTAAATGGGTAACTACGTCATCCTGTAACAGATCTTCTTGAACTCTTACTTATTTTTTATGTGTAAACTGTAACGGAATATATGATTATTCCGCTACACTAAAAATTCAGTTCAATTACGAATGATTTTCGATATTTGGGATTTCAGTTGCCAGTGACATCTATTCACGAATGGGTTTATTTCGTGCAAGTAACGATGCAAGGACGATTCTACACGGGCAGTTAAAACGCGGCTGTTTTGCCGCTAGCAACCGCACCGAATTTCTCAAATCTATACGTGACTGTCAAAACGCGACTGTTAAACACCGACCGAAACGCTGGACTCATTCTACATGGGCAGTTGAAACGCGGCTGTTTTGCAGCTGCGAAGGTCACTCCTGCGTAGATGCGGCACAACCGCGTATTTTCGCTTCGGGTAGTTTGATTCGCGTTTATGACGCTAGCGGCCGCAACGCCTCCAGATGCGTTGCAACGGCCACTGGCTGTTTCAACGCCGACTGAGGAAGCAGCAAAAACGCTCATGTAGATAGCGTCATTTAAAAGCATAAGTTTTCTTTAAAGAGACCGTGCCTAGCGGCAAAACGGTCGCGTTTTAATTGCCCGTGTAGAATGTCTCTTAGAAATACTAGTACGCTGTTTTATACCTACAA
>MU182236.1:275100-308776 GCA_016904865.1 Pissodes strobi
TCCGAGTAGATCCTATATATTCCTGCAAAGGTGGTAGATAAATTGAATTTTCATAGTATTGTTGGTTTTAATATTTTTACTTTTCAGGCTCATTTAATTAAATTTTCAGTTTATTTGTTACATCAAGTATAAAATTATTAGTCTCGTCTCAACACTGATGTACCGACATTATTTGCATTTATGAGAGGTTAATCTCATATATGTAAAATTATCTGTTTTTTTTATCTTTTATCTAAATTTCTATCTCGATGCGAGATAGTGATTATATCTTTATCTTTAAGTAATTGAGGCGTAATTACGTTCAATTATCGTTTGTGTGCCAAGGGCCGAAATAAAAAAGTAATAGCAATTACTTATTTTGAGTTATAAGACTCGTTATTAGAGGTTGTACCTCTATTTTTCTATTTATTATCAAATTCAAGTTATCTTTTATTTAGATTTACCGAGAGTCACTGAATTGGAACGTAACTCCATAATTTTCTTTTAAATTTTAAATTTCATTCATTATTTCTTTTGAATTTCATATCTTAAAGTAAAGAAAAGGATATCTTGAGTAACAGTAGTGATTTATAATTTTGCTCAACTTAACTACATCTGCTTTAACCAGAAGATTTTCAATTTGTTGATTGATTCCTCATGTATTTCACAGTGTCACTGATGTTCACATTATGTTTCCCTGAATATTATTTAATTAGCGATATACATTGGTTTAAGACTAGGTTATTTTCTCTTGTATGTATTCAACATTGGCTGGAAGAAAACATCGTGCTTGGCAAGTAGCAGATGTTCGTCCACTTGATGTACATGTGTTCTGAGGGATTCGATACGTTAGGAACCTAGGAAGTCCTCGATAATACCAAGATACATTAACTTGGGGCCAGGCAGAAGCGGTTCCAGTAGAGGTCCCAATACGATCGCATGGTTACAGAATTGTTAAGTATTAGCCAATCAGAAGATAAACATATTGTAAAGACCAATAATAACGCTTTATTCGTCCCTTTTTTTTAATCTGTCACAAGTAATTTTAATTTTCATTACTAAATAAATTTATTCATAAACTTTATTTCAAATAATTTCATAAATTATATTTGCCATTTGATTATATAGATTTACATTTTTCAAATTTCATCAATCGTATTTGTAATTTAATTGTGTAATTAATATATTGTTTTTTAAATTTATTTCTTTAATTTATCGCAAGATAAGACGTCTGGGATTATTATCTTTATATTTATTTATTTTTAAGTGTTCATATTCAGTTCGTCTTGTCTCTAGGACCTCTGGCGCCCACAATACACAAAAAAAATATCTGTTAATAAGAGAACGTCGACCGACGCCCTAAGGAAAATTAAAACGAGTCTTATGCATACAAAATGGCGCACAATGCCATAACTTAATTAAATAAATTAACTTTCACCACAAACTGGCAATTGAGCCAGATATCATTACAAAGTGACGCCCAACTGTTCAATTTCATTACAAAACATGTTACATGGGACGGAAATGTGCAAGCGGATGTTGCCTATATTCAGGCGTCACGCGGCCTTAGGTGGTATTAGATTTTCAGGTCGATGATGTCGATATTTTCTTTTTTTTTTATTTAAAAGGGAATTCTTTAGAGATAGAAGAAACGATTCAAGAATCGTCATGTTCCCTAATAAAATTTTAAGATCATTGCGCTGTATTCAACCATAACCTATTACTTGATTTTTATCAGTAATTTTAAATTGGGCGGTATCATTTTTTTGGCAAAGAAAACGACTGGTTAAAGCAGTAAATCAATATCTCTAACAGTTTCAGGGTTATAGATTTTTTCCAAAATATAGATTCAGTTTTGATTAAACGCGCAGTTAGCAAGACACACGATTAATTTCATGATCTACTCAAGGCATAGTTGAATACAGCTTCATCTTAAAATTGTATTAGGAAACTTGTGACAATTCCTGAATAAGGAATTCCTTTTTAAAAAAAGTCCAAGTTCAAGAAAATCGGTTAAAGAATAAACATGTGAGATTGAAAAAAATACCAATAGTAAACATTGTAAGGAACGAGTTAACAATATGATTTCCCTATGCTGATTTGTCAGAAGGGCCGTTGTCAAACCCTTAATTATAATGGATCGAGAAATAGATTAGAATTTTACACCTTTACACAGTCACTAAGGTAAATAAGGTATGAAAAATTGGCAAAGTTTTTAAATTTTAGGATAATATTGGGGGAGGAAAAAATTATAAATCTGTTTTTGCAACCTTTTCTGCCCCCGACGTAATTAATATAATGATAATTTGCAACCCGCAAATTAAGAGAAGTGTTTAAAAAAGATTATTTGAACGTCATATAAACTCTGCACCTTTTTTCTACTTTTGGTATGTCAAGCATACATTTATTATTTAAATAATAAGTAATTTAATTGAGTTCCGGGACATTGATGAGGTTGCAAGTTCAGATTATGATTATGTTAGCAAATGGTGTAACTCAAATATTTGTATCCTGATTTTAAGACTTTCCTAATTATTTAGATCCGCACTTGCTGTTTAGAACGATAAAATAGTGGCCGAGCATCTAACCCAAACTATTTGCAATGTTCCGGTCATTTTAGCAGGGTGCAAACTTGACAGGAGATGTCTAATAATTATTCCCAAGTTTGTATAATATCAGCATTTTTTTCAAGCAGTTGTACAAATTTAAGTTTTTTGTTAATTTAACGGAATTTTCAGAACCCAGAAAAGGTTGCAAAACCAGATTTATTATTTTTTGGCTCTCCCAATACTCTCCCAATATTATCCTAAAATTTTAAAACTTCCGCAACTCTTGTCGAACTTTTCACCATCGAAATCCGTCGTGGCTGGCCTAACTCCTCGATAGTCTGAACCACAAGAATAATAAATAACATTCTTGTGGTCTGAACTTTCAAATAGTTACTTTTACCTACGTATTAACGTACATTAAAGACAACTGCTACTTCTCGTTTTGAACATATTTCCATTGAAATAAATTCGATCGTTTTTCGAGTCAAGGTTTTTCCATAGTTTATGATGGTACAATGTTTAGTCAGGAAATATTATAACAAAATGTCACATTTGCAGAAAAAAACCTTTTCCGGGAAATCTGAAAAGGACTATTTTGTGGGTATTTTTTTAGATACAAGCGTTCGTGCACATGGTCAAGAAACTGAAATAATCCCTCTTTCTTCGGAGTCGGGTTTTTTTCAATTCTACCTTTAATTTAGAAAATAGTTACTTAATATTTCAAATGTGTTTCCAAAAAAATGTTTGCATTTATTATTAGTTCTACTGCAAATCGCACCCTCAACGGGTGTTGTGCAGGGAGTGACCGCCAAGAGAAAATTGGCGTCGCAGTTGAGAAAATGACTATAAAAAAATATATCCTTCAAAATAGATAAAATGTCAAATAAGTCTTAGAACTCCTAAACACTTGTATTTTTATCTTAGAAATAAAATAAATTATATATTCTCTTAACATAAAGCTGGAATATTTTAATTTCTTCTTATGCTTGCAGAATTGAAAACATAGAGACATAGATATCCAATACATTTTTCGCAACTTATTGTAACAGTCCGATTTGACCAGTGTGAAATATTTTTAAATTTCATTTTATATGCTGCATTTAGCAAAACAAAATGCTGTATTTTGCGGTAAGAATTATTGATAACAGGTCAATACTCTTCGGTTAATTAATTCTAAATTTATTGATTCGATTTGATGTCAATAAGCTTAAGGTCCGCATTTATTAATGTAAATAAATTTTATTCTAAATATAGGTTAACGATATATTTGTATTAGCTATTAATAAATAGGATATTATGTTATTAGTATAACTTTGCTTAATTTATATTACATTACCGTAGAACGGCCAGCAAACCGATCTATATTTTTAAGAATTGTGTTAATAAAACCTGCTTTTAAGCTTCATTAGATCCGTCAAATTCATATATTATTTTCGATTTAAATATTTCATAACTTTTGACAACTTCTGATAACACTTTTTGGGACCTCTGTTTTAATTTTCCACGCGGCATGCTGCAATGTTCGCAATATTCGGTTGGTACTGTTGGCAGCACTGGGTAGTAAGAATGGGCTATTTCCCATAATTGCTGCTGTCGATTTAGATTTTTAAAAGTTTATCGTTTTGTAGGGGAATATTCTCGAGTATTTCTTGAACAATTTAATTGTGGCTCCCGCAGTCGTTTTACAACCATAATAAACGAGAACTAAGTAGTATCTTAAAATTATTCCTCGTATCGAATCGGCAGATTCGTTAGGCATTTTCTCCGCCCTACAATTTTTTCTTCTTGATTCGACGATCTTTTTTTCTAATCTTGTGGTAGGGGAAAGGCAACTGAAACGAATAGAGGGTTCTTCTAGAAATACCCTTCGAAGCGAAAAGAAGGTTTGCTTTAGTGCAGTCATAGTGAGTCAACATTTAGTATTGTAATTTTATACTACCCTTCTTTGGGGATATTGTGTTGGTTTCTGTTTGTGTTTTGACACGACCGATTTATCGGGATTTAACTACTGCACTAGGTAAGCATTTTCTCTGGAATTAATTTTTTTCTACTGCTTGTGAAGCACGTGGACGCCATGATGCTAAAGACCTTTTCCGCTATTTCCATAGGCTTTCCAGCTCACCTTACCAAAAGCGAGACCGTCGAATCTCCAGCAACCCTCACACACGAGCGAGGGAATTATTGCTGCAGTTTTATGTCTAAATTAACGATTTAATTGCCTTATCTGTGTTAACCTTTTTTTGGTACATTGACCACCATTTGCACTGCATTTGATGGATTATTTTATCTATTCCCTTTTAACATATCTGAATTTTTATTTTAATGTGACTTTAGTTTTGGTCATATGGGGAAGTTTATATTTTCTTTTAGGGGTGATTCACGCCTATCTCTTTTTTTTATATTCAGGTTGTTTGTACCTACTGTATTTTTTTTTATTTGCTCATGGTCATTGAAAGTCCATTGATAATTTTTGGGGGGGGTTTGTTTTATAAAGAAAATATATTTATGCAAGGGGGCTATAGTTTTTTCATTAAAATAAGGGGCTTTGTCTAATGCGTATTGGGCTATTACAGAGTCCTATCTCCGGGCCAATCATATCTCCGGGCCAAACCTATCTCCGGGCTACACCACAGCTAATTTAATCACCGAGTCCTCTGCTAGTTCTACCCTCGTGGCAAGTGCCATAGCAGTACCTACAGGTGCCCAGCGCCTTCACCAGAGGTACTTCTTACCTCCACTACTGAGTGTGACGAATCGGTTCTAACGGGGTATCGTACAGAAGCATTTATCTTTATTATTATCTTTATTTTTTTGTGATTAATTATAATCAATTTTGCACTATAGATTGTGCCTTAAAAGAGCCAATTTTCATTATTTATTTATTTTTCTGACCGATTGATATAATCGCCCTTAATTTTCCTTTTTTTAATATAAATCAAGCATTGATAGCCGAGCTTTAAGATAGTTTTCAATAATTTTATTCTTTTTATTCATTTATCGGATCAATTGATTTAATTAGTGTGGCCACTTATCACTATTTACTATTATTGCTACATTTTTAATTAGTGCAGCTACTACCTGCACCAATTATATTGCTATATAGCTATATTGTACCACTATTATTAATTACTTTAATAATCATTTGACATTCCTTTGCGTTTAAATAGCCAAAAGTTTTACTGTAGTATTGTTGCTGTGTTTAAAAAAAGACGTAGTAGCAAATAGATTGTTCCTTAAATTATAGATTGTGTTTTCTTGTTAGGTTAAGGATTGAATTTCTTTGTTTGATACGCGTGCCTAGCAACCCCGTACAACACCAGATGAGCTTTTCAGTTTAGTTGGGAAAAACTAGTGGCGCTCTACGACTCCACTACCGGAGCGCGGCTTTGTAAACACGATTTTCCGGTGCTAGGTTTGTTTTTAATTAAAAATCTTTACTTTTAACTTCAATAAGAAAAACGTGTTGCATTATGATAACGGGAAGTTATATAATCCTAACCAATATTATAAATGCGAATATGAGTTTGTTTGTTTGTTTGTTTGTTTGTTACGCTTTCACGCGTAAACTACTCAACCGATCGCATTATAATATTATGACCCTGAATCTAGCCACGGTCAACCCTGAATCTAGCCTCGGCCAAAATTCTCATTCCGCGGCGCGTTTATTAATTTACCTTTTTTTCTTAATTTTGGGTTAGCCTTGGGTTAGTTTTGGTTAGGACTTGGTTAGTTATTGTTGAATGAGCCCCGTAGCGAGCGAATCGAGCGGAGGGCCATGCAAAGCCATAATACTACCCCGACTGACGGATCGCATGTGGCTAGATTCAGGGTCATGTTTTAATGCAAACCGATCATCATGATATTTTGAACAGATATTTTCAAGAGTACAAAAGGACATAGGACATGCGTTGATTTTTACGGTTAGTTTTAATCCTATTTTCCACGCGTAAACTACTCAACCCATTATCGTGAAAGTTTTTACAGATATTTTCAAGAGTATAGTAAAGGACATAGGACAGTTTTTACCCGCGGCTTCGCTTGCGTTGATGTACTTAAATAACTGTTAAAGATCATTAAAAAGTAAGATATCATGAAATTTTGTACAGATATTTTCAAGGGTGTCATGCGACACTTTCAGTTTTTACCCGCGGCTTCGCTCGCATTGATTTTTACAGTTATTTTTAATCCTATTTTCCACGCGTAAACTACTCAACAGATCATCATGAAATTTGTTACAGATAATTTCAACAGTATAGTAAAGGCGATAGGACAGATTTACCCGCGGCCTCACTCGCGTTGGTTTTTACAGTTAGTTTTAATTCTATCACTCAACCGATTATCATGAATTTTTTACAAATATTTTCAAGAGTATAGTAAAGGATATAGGCTAGTTTTTACCTACGGCTTCGCTCGCGTTGATGTATGTACTTAAATAACTGTCAAAGATCATTATAAAGTAAAATATCATGAAATGTTTTAGAGGTATTGTCAAGAGTATAGTAAAGGACTAGGACACTTTTAATTTTACCCGCGGCTTCGCTCGCGTTAATTTTTACGGTTAGTTTTAATCCTATTTTCCACGCGTAAGATATTTTCAAGAGTATAGTAAAGGATATAGGAGAGTTTTTACCCGCGGCTTCGCTCGCGTTGAAGTATTTAAATAACTGTCAAAGATCATTAAAAAGTAAGATACCATGAATCATGATATCATACATACAGATATTTTCCAGAGTATATTGTGGACAATGTATGCAGGGGTTTTGTTACTATAGATACGTAATGTTGTGATTGATCATTAAGTGTCAAATCTTTGGAGTTTGAAAGTGTTGTTCGCGTTAAGAATGCCGAAAAATTGTGGAGTTTTCGTAAAGTTGTTGCCGCAAATGTTTAAAACTGTTAAAAAAGTGCCAGAGGTGTAGTTGTAGCATTGGTAAGCACTCTTAATTATAACCCAAACTAATTTTATAAATACAAATGTGAGTTTGTTTGTTTGTTTGTTGCGCTTTCCCGCGTAAACTATTCAATCGATCCTCATGAAATTTTGTACAGATATTTACAGATTAGAGTATAGTAAAGGACAAAGGAAACCTTTTATACATAAAAAATGTTTCTGAAGGGCAAAAGATTGATGCTGGCATATATGATCGTCCGACGAAGAGTTTAAGAAATTTGAATAGAATTTCATTGACTATAGCATCAGCTCTGTCGGATGTATTTTTAAAAATAATTAACTTAATAAATGAGAGCTCAATCAACAAAAAGCAATTCAAATAAGAAACATTATTTTTACTGTTAGTTTTAATCCTAATTTTTCTTTATTTATTTCCATTTTTCTGTCACCTTTAAGCAATAGTTAATGTGTTTCTATTTTTGAGGTTAGGTGTCTACATCTGTTTATTTTCTTAATTCGTACTTTTTTTTTCAAGTCGTTCAACGCGGGCGAAGCCGCGGGAAAAAGCTAGTGGTTATATAGAAGTAACAAAGGTGTATATGAAGGTTTCGGAGTTTAATTATTTGTGCATTTTAATATCTACTTTTATAACAGGTTTATAAGATTACTATAACCTACAAGTATATAATAAAGTGATATAACTGTTTCCATCACCATTTAATAAAACTTTTAGTAACTATACTGATTTTATTTTATAAAAAAAATTATATAAAGTGTATCGTAACGTCATTTAAATAACACCTTGCGTTATAAGTAGATGGCATAATCTAATGATGGAGAAGGATTTTCAACAATTTTTTCAGCACATCTTAAAATGTATGTAATATGTATTTATCGCTCCCCTTCAACTCCTCAAATAGAATTTTTAAATAGCTTAGAAGCGTTGCTAAGTCATGTGTCACCCCATTCATCAATAGTTTGCTACCCCAAACGTACGCGCTTTTTGTTAAGACAGCACGTGAATTTGATATTTTATATATAGGGATATTTTTCTCAAAAAAGTCCACGATGCCTTTCAGCCTTTCAAATTTTAAAAAATGGGGTTATATTATTTTATATACCGCGGTTTTTGCTGATTATCTGTCATCTTTCTGCTTTTGCTCTAACTGCTCCACCCCAGACTAGGTGCAAGTAGAGCATGATCTAACTGATCTCGAGCACAGTGCTCCATCACAAGCGAACAAACAAATATCAGCTGCTCGAGCCAAATGAACATCGATCACCTGCTCTAAGCCGCTTAGAGTAGTGAGAGCAGACTAAATAAACAGGCCTTATTTTTGTTGACTGCTTGCTAATTAACAAAATTATTGTTCAATGTCAAGGCTCACTAGCAAAAATTTCGACACCGTTTTGAATGGGATTCCTATTATTAATGGGCCCCTAGGTTTTTCGAATTATTAGATCTACTTTTGCAGTAAAAAACAATTCTCACCTACATTTTAAGTCACACCAATTCTTTAAAGCCTAAAATCCAACACTATTAATAATCTATAATGTCCACAGATTTTAAGCATCATTTTAAAATAATTGTTATGATTTGAAAACGGATGAACAGATATTTTTTATGGAGGATATTTTCCAATTATAAAAGGCTCGAGGTAGGGTAATGTAACATTTAAAAAACTTTAAGATGTGGCATTTTCTCAATAATTTGTTTCGCATTACATCATCATGTGGCAATTTGAAACAAGTAGATTTACATCGTTTTTGGCACGTTTGTGATTGTTGCCCCAATGACAAAACATATCAGAATTTTGCAAAAATGATTTTTTTAACAAGTATTATGGATGTTTACCTTATGGAAAGTCTTAACACACTGCTGTACAGAGTTATCCAACGAGGACTAGACAAGGCGATTTTTTTACTTTCCCTGTACTTTTATAAAATAAACTGAAATAGCCATCTCATGTAATTTTCACCGAATTCGGATATGTTCAGCAAAAAAACAATTGAACATCAAATAAAAGTGCAAGGGGTCCCTTCGATATTTTTTTAAATGGAACACCCTGTATATTACTAAATTTTTGGACTCTCTAGAAAAATCTAAACACATTTTGTGTATAATATCCTATACCTATCTTTAGCTGTTTGCCAAATATGTATTGACAGTTGAAAGTCAGGCAAGTGACTGGCTCTAAAATCTAAACCGCACAAGATCAAAGAAAACGGTTTGCACATTCCTATCTTAAGTTGTCATAAACTATCGAATGACAGTATCTTCGAATTTAACCTGAGGATAAAATTAACCGGAACTTTTAAACCTCCGATTAAATTCAAAGTTACTATCATTCGATAGCTTATGAAAACCCAAGATAGAAATGTGCAAACCGTTTTCTTTGATCTCGTGCGGTTTAGATGTTAGAGCCTGTCAAAGTGTCAAAATGCCTGACTTTCAACTGTCAATAATTGGTAAACAGCTAAAGATAGGTATAGGATATTATACACAAAAAGTGTTTAGATTTTTCTAGAGTCCAAAAATGTAGTAATATACAGGCTGTTCCATTTAAAAAATATCAAAGTGACCCCTAGCACTTTTATTTGATGTTCATTGTTTTTTTGCTGAACATATCCGAATTCGCGGGAGAAAATTACATAAGATGGCTATTTCAGTTTTTTTTATAAAAGTATAGGGAAAGTCAAAAAATAGCCTTGTCTAGTACTCGTTGGACAACCCTGTACAATCAGTAGTGAAGCGGTAATACAAGATCGAATGTGAACCGGTAACGCTACAGGGTCATTTGACCTTGTATAGGCAGATCAAAAACTTAGGTCTGGCTTACTTGAGGAGAAACTAAGGAGTAGTATGTACATGACTTAAGTACTCCATAGTAATCTAATATTTGATTTGTTGTCTTATTTCAAATCTAATATTCGTTCTTTATTCGTTTTGTTATTTTTGTAACTTTCACTGAATACATGACCTCTTGACAGTTGCTTAAAATTATATTGAATACTAAGATATTACCTTATAAGATTTTTACCTCATAAAATATGCAAATTTTGAAACAGAGGGTCTGAAATGAAACTTTGGCACGCCAATGTATAAAAAATGATGATAAGGCGATATATATACGAATATTTTCGGACGTACTTGAGGAAACATATAACTTTTTATGTTTTTGCCATATTGTGTTTGGTGTGGAACCTGATGCACATGTTCTTGTTTTTCCGAAATTTACCAGAGCAATGTGTATGCTCAAATTCTCTCCTGCTGCTCAGACAAAGGCGGAGTTTGAACCTTCTCTAAACGTTTATCATTATTATAAGCATGTACGTAATAAGCTAAATACTATGGAAAAAAGCTGGAACACAAATCGACGCGAATAATTATTGCGCATTCGTCAACAAGACATTTCAGAAGCATTCGTTGGCACAGCTGCTTTAAATGCCAGACTGTCAAACTGTGACGACTGAGTTTTGGCTAGAGTATTCCGAACAATATGTCAAAGTCTCCGAGTCAATGTTAAAGTTAACTTGCTATGCGCATTCCAGTTATACTGTAGGCGTTATATATCCATTCCTTATTTTTTCTACACACATCTTTTCCAAATTTAAATTTTATACATTTATTTAAATAATTAAGTATTTTAATTTATTCGAAAAGGAAATTTTTTTCGTATAATTTGAAGCGGTTAGATGCGATTCTAGTGAAACGTCATGAAGATGAAGAACTTCAAGATGAACGGACTGACACTCGGAATATTAGTTATACATTTTCCACTATACGTGAATATCTACAATATTTTACTTGAAGAAGAGTATGTAGATTCTACATAGCAACTTAACTTGTAACAAAGAATCCGAAAACTTTAAGATACAGAATCATCCTCCATTTCTATTTAATTTTTAAGCCCTAGACGGGTTGATCCTGGTATTCCTATCTTCTCTAATGTGTATATGATTACAAACCAAATCTAACCAAATTAATTCGACTTTTGAGATCATAAATATTAATTAAAATATCACACCTAAAGAATAAGTTTTTCCTGCTTGATTGCCTTTCCCAGATGGCCTTTTTTCTTTTGATGCTTATTTAAACTGCTTTTATCATGATATCGATTGCCACATATCGGACAGGCATAGGGAGTCTCACCAGTATGCATCCTAAGATGAATCTGCAAATTAACAGAAAATCGCAATTAAGAAACCTTTTTGTGAAATTAGGAAGCTCTAACCAAAAGTAACGCTAAGAAAATAAACTGTGATACAATTTTAACGATTAAGCATTTAATTCCTCTACACTTTTCAAAATTTCTGAAAGTTTACCCCAGTAAAAAATGATCAACCTAGCTTTGAAAGATAAATAAGTTATGGAGCTGTCAATTTATCTGCACATATCTTAAAAGATAATAATAATAAATTATTTTCAAATACAAAAATCCTAATATACAAACAACATTACTAATAGATATAAAATAATTTCACCACAAAGCCAATTTTACAGGTTAGAAAGTGGAAACGTGGAAACATACAATAATATATCAGTAGACATGGACATCCAATCTAGAATAAAAAAATAATATACTAAATACCGATATGTCATACAACAAAAAAACAACAAAGTTTTAAAAATAAAAAAATTCAACACACCAAATGTACAATAAGGTTCTTACCCCTGAATATACAATCTTAACAATCTCTTAAAACTTTGAATAGATTCAGCATTCTTAATGCTAGTTGGTAAGTTATTAAACTCATTCATTCCTCTATAAAAATTGATATAGTCGCACCATATTTTTTTGTTCTTAGTATGGTAAAATCATAAACGTTTGGAGTACCATGTGAGTGGATTTGTCCCCTTAGCAAAATATACTCATTGAAATATGCTGGCAAAATGTCCCCTTTAAGTTTATAAATAAATAACATTGTGAGATAGCTCAATCTCTCCTTTACCGTAAGCCATCCAAGAGTAATCTGCATTAATTCTATTGGAGTGTATCTGTTGCATCTTAGAATAGTTCGTTATCATTCCCCTGTTGTACAGAACCTGCAAAGATTGAACTGAACCCACATCTCCCAAATAAAGTATAATCAAAATGGGGTTGTATAATAGTTTTAAAAACAGTCACTCGGGAGAATAAGGATAACCATTTACTTATTCTATGAAAAAAGAAAAGTTTCTTGGAAATTTTTTTGTGGATATATTCAAAATGACATTTTAATGATAGCGTGCATTCCATTATAAATGGAAGATATTTAATCTGGCTTACCCACTCCAATTCTTTATTATGTAATAATAACCTAATGCTTTTACTATCAACATCTTTAATCCTATTACAGCTACCAATTAGCATGGCTTTTAATTTATCGGCATTTAGTCTCAACTTATTGAATTGTAACAACTTTTCAATGTTCCCCAGCAGTGTCTGCATCCGATCAACTACTCCCTGGATACTAGGGCCACTACATGCAATGAGTGTATCATCTGCAAGCAAATTAATGAACTCCAGACCCTCCACATAGTTAATATCTTTGATAAAAATTATGAACAAAAGAGCACCAAGTACACTTCCCTGTGGAATTCCAAATCCATTAGCAGTTTTTGGAGATTCACTATGTCCCACACAACCATTTCAAGACATTATTTTTTAGACCATAATAATTCAATTTTTCCAATAAGATATCCCTATCTATCATTTCAAATGCCCGTTGCAAATCTAGAAACATTGCAATGACATATTGATCCTTATCTAGTAATTGTTTCCATTTTGAAATCGTAAGTTGTATGGCTGTTTCACAAGAATGGCCCTTCCTAAACCCTGACTGATTTCCCAAAAAAATGGATTTAGGAAACAATCTTACTATGAACTGCTTTTTCAAGAACTTTTTCAATACAGGGGAGAAAGATACTATGTTTGTCGTCTTGATTTTTGGGTGCTGGAACAATTGCACTGGTTTTTAGATCCTTAGGAAAACTGCCACTTCTCAATGAGCAATTCACAAAGTTGAAAACCGCATAATCAGTAGTTTCAAAAGTCCTCTTTAAAAATGGTGAGTTTAGGACATTATTAACATTATTACATTGTTTTAATGTAAACACAATTACTTTTAACTGTTATTGTAATGGGCTCGAATTCATATAAACAAGATCCAACCAGAGGTAAATTTGCCCTACACCACTCCAATGATACATCAAAACTATCCGTCAATCCTGCAATACTAGTTGTGAAATATTGATTAAACATTGATGCAGCTTCCCCTTCTGTTTTAACAAACAGTATGTGTTGCGATGTCCCAATATTAATATTTTTATAATATATAGATTCGTTTCTATTTTAAATTAATGTTTTAAACATTTCCACATCTCCTTTTTTATTACCATCTATCATGGTTTCATAATACTTATCTATCTTATTGTTTCAATAACCACCCATTTCTCTTTTTTTTATAGTCCCTTACTCCTGTCAGACTAGGGACCGCCAAAGGAATGAGTCTGAGGCCGATGCTTCGAGTGGAAGCGGCCCTAGGTGGTAGATGCATAAGCCTACTCGCATCGTCCGGTGAAAGACCACCCAACCAGAATTGGGGAGCGCTAAGTGGTTTTCCCAAATCACGTTCCGCTTCCGCGCTGGTGCTCCCGGGTTTCACAGTAGGAATATATGGACATGATGGTGCTTCCAGGATCAAAATATTCCGGAGGTAAACTCCCCGGCCATTCGGATCTCCGGGCGCTGGGTGGCCCTGGGAGCCCTTCATTCCGGATTTCACAGACAGCAAAGATACCGAACCAATTTAGAATAGATTTCTGCAACATAAGAGGCCTAAATACAAACATAAATTCGGTACACCAACAACTACAAGCAAATAGACCACACATATTAGCCCTTACAGAAACACAAGTATGTTCTACAACAACAACAGTGAACTACCTCTATCCTGGTTACGACTTACATACCCGATTTAGATATAAGTTCGGAATATGCCTTTTTGTCCGAAGCGACCTTTCATGTCACCGCGAGGAAACACTCGAACCGAACAACCTTGACGTCATGTGGCTCAAGTTCACTGCCAAGGGATTAACCAAGTTTATATGTTGTCTCTATCGCCCTCCGAGCGATAGAGCCTACCAAAGCTTTTTCTCAACACTAGCTACCACCTTTGACTCAATACAGGTCGATCACCCCAGTTCAGAAATAATCGTTCTGGGAGACTTCAATGCCCACAACACCAACTGGCTCAAACATCACAACAAGACCGACAACGAAGGTAGAGAGGCTGAAGCATTTGCCATCAGCTGCGGGCTTACTCAACTTGTAGACGAACCAACTCGAATCTCAGAGAGGGGCGAATTCGCCGCCCTCCTGGATCTTTTTCTGACCACCAATCCTGACCAGTACAAGGTTACAGTTGGTCCGCCATTAGGTACCTCCGACCACAAACTTATTACAACGGTTTGTGAATTGCCACTCATACAGAAGGATCCACCATTGCCTCGCAAAATCTGGCATTACAATTCTGCAAACTGGGACGATCTGAGGGAGTTCTACCTAGATTTTCCTTGGCTCGACGTCTGCTTTGCCACTGACGACCCGTCAGACTGCTGCGAAGAGATCATGCAAGTAATCTCCTCAGGAATGGAAGCATACATCCCAAATTCCATCAAGTTACCATCAAAAGGAAAGCCCTGGTTCGACAAAAGATGCGAAAGAGCTGTATGAAGGAAACAGCAAGCCTATAAGTACTGGCAGCAAAATCAGACCGCTGAAAATCGCAATTATTTTATCGAAGCGAGAAACGAGTGCAAGCGTGTGATCGACGAAACTAAGGACAAACACAATCAAAGGATCAGGAATAAACTTTTGCAATGCCCCAGTGGCTCCAGGAATTTCTGGTCGGTAGCAAAGGCAGTAAGTAACAACTTTACAAAAACGTCTCTCCCACCTTTGACGGACGAACGTGGCATCACGGCGACTACAGCCAAAGAAAAAGCAAACATGCTCGCCAAAATGTTTTCATCACACTCTACCTTGGACGTGCCCCAAAGCAAGACTCTCCCCACTATACCGAACATCAACACCACCATGGCAGAAGTCAAGTTTTCTCATCGTGATATTCGCAAAATCTTTAAAGAACTAGATACGCAAAAGGCATCAGGACCGGACGGAATACCTGCCATAGTGCTAAAGAACTGCGCCAACGAACTAACACCTGTTTTTTCCAGGCTTTTTTCTCTTTCTTACAGAAAAGGGATTTACCCATCCTCTTGGAAAGTCGCTCGAGTGCAACCTGTTCCAAAAAAAGGCAAGAAAACCACGCCCTCAAACTATCGCCCGATTGCCTTACTTCCAATAATCTCCAAAGTCATGGAACGTGTAGTCAACCAGCAACTACTCAAGTACCTCGAGAGCAACAGAATAATCAGCGATAATCAATACGGCTTTCGCAAAGAGAGATCGACAGGAGATATATTGGCCTATGTCACTCATATATGGAGTAGGGCAATTGAAAACTACGGAGAGTCTCGAGCGATTGCGTTGGATATTTCAAAGGCATTCGACAGAGTTTGGCATGACGGACTGCTCAACAAGCTGCCGTCCTTGGGACTGCCCGCCTCTCTCTGCAGCTGGCTGGCCAGTTTCCTTAAGAACCGATCCCTACATGTTGCAGTCGATGGACACATCTCGGACACATTCACCATCAACGCGGGCGTGCCTCAGGGCCCAATACTTTCACCAACTCTGTTCCTCATCTATATTAATGACCTGCTGATCGAAACGAATAATCCTGTTTACAGTTTTGCAGATGACAGTACCCTTGTCTCCCACTTTAGATCAGAAAAACCCTTACCAGCGACTGAGACTCATCACCGCAGACAGGAGCAGATTACAGCAATTATTCAAGACCTGGAGAAAGTTCAAACTTGGGGCGACCGAAATTTGGTCCAGTTCAATGCAGCAAAGACCCAAGCAGCAACGTTTACTAAGAGGGCCAATACAGCGGGCCCTGACATCATTATGGCAGGATCGACCATTCCTTTATCCTCGTCAATCGGGCTGCTGGGTGTCTCGGTCAACAGCAATATGTCATGGCATGACCATGTTGCTAACATCGCAAAATCAGCCTCCCAGAAGCTTGGTGCGCTATTTCGCAACAAAAAACTCTATACACCGCAGCAGTTGCTCTTGCTGTACAAAGCGCAAATAAGACCGTGCTTAGAATATTGCTCACATATCTGGGGTGCCGCACCAAGCATAGCCCAGGATTTGGCCCACATAATCCCGCCCCTGGCAACTCCTGTCAGGCAGTCCCGATGGACGGCAGGAGCGCACCAGTTCGTCGTACAACTAGAAACACCTAGAACATCGCTTTACCAGAACTCCTTTGTCTGGCGCACTGCATCACTGTGGAACTCACTTCCAGGACATCTGTTTCCCACTAATTACAACCTACAAATATTCAAGAACCGTGTCAATCAACATCTTCGCACACACACCGCTCGTCGAGCGCCATAGGATCTACCTTTAGTGTGTATGACACTGCCATAAAAAAAAAAAGAAAAGTCAGTTCAGAGATCTATACTATTACTATTCTCACTGTGATTTACAAAATCGTTATATAATTGATCACTCTCTAAAGCTGCCTCTCTAACCTTATAGTCATACCAAGGAACTCCATAATTTTTACATGTGATTTCTTTAATTGGATATTGAGTATTTATCACAGCCTTACAATTTTCATGCAAATCTCGAAATACAATATCCACATTTACACTATTCACCTTCCAATCACAGTCCAGATTATCAATATTTAAGTTATAATAAGCCTGATCGTTCAGGCATCTTGTTAAAATTGTATTAAAATTACCTACTCTATTTGCTTCATTACCACTTATACCACTATCAGTTCCTATCCTAATCCCTATAATTAGGTGATCACTAATCTTTGGTGTTTTAAAAACTTGGTGTTCTAGCCTATCACTATTTGTTAAAACATAATCAATTAAGGTTTTACTATTGTCCATAATTCTTGTACTATCCCTAACCATTTGCTCTACTCCCAGTGGCTGTAGTGTATTAATAATCCTTTTACAATAAAAATCATCCTTATTTAAATAATTAACATTAAAATCCCCCACTAATATATATTTCTTACCTATTGTCATGTTTTCTTCAATAATACACTCTAATTTGGGTAAAAATGACATTAGGAGATCTATACAAAGAGCCAATAGACCTATTTGTACTATTAATTTTAGCAATAATAAAACAACACCAATAATTACCATCCTCACAGTACATGCGGTGGCGCACCCAAAGGGGAGGAACCCCCCCCCCCTCCCCAGACTGTATAAAAACTGTATAAAAAATGTGACATCAGGGCGTGGCACCCCAAATTTTTTTTAGCACAACCTACGTTGCCCCCCCTTCCCCCAACATAATTTCTGGGTGCGCCACTGAGTACATGGGTCCATATATTCATGATACAAAAAGTAACACTCCTCCTGTGTATCGCGTTGAATCATCACATCTTATAAGGGAGTAGCGAGCTATATTAAGTTCAATGTCTTGCATATCAATAGTGGTTCTTGTATCAGATAAGGCTTTAACACTTGGAGCTTTACTAAATATTTGTACCTCTATTTCAGATTTGTTGGTCAAATAACTCTGAGCATTAACGTAAATTATATGGAATTCCTCTAGTGTCTCCAGCGGTTTCCCTGTTGCTGTATATAAAAAAAAAACTCCTTCGATTTCCATAACTTGTATTTGAGTAGCCGTTAGCATCATGTACATTTGGTCGACGAAACACAAAATTTTTACACATAACAAAAGGAGGCCAGAAGTCTTTGTTTTCAATCAGCTTACTAAATTTACTCTCAATGCCAATTTTAAATGACTTTGTTCTATCTTTCATTGACAACTGTGTAACAATTACCGGTTCATTATCCATCTTAGCCTTTTCTCTTATATACTTTAATATTGCTTGACTTGTAGAGCTGCTTGAAACCTGCCACAGGTAATACCATTTCTTATTCGGCACCCCTGTGAACTGAGAATCACCAAGGAAATCAGTTGCATTATTTTGAGCCTGGAGCTCCGCATTCTGCTGTATGCCACAAAATTCCAATGAAGTTGGTGCCTTACTGTTTATAAGAATGTCATTATTAGAATCATTACCGTCTTCATCCTCATCCCTGGGGTGGGTGACGGAGTTGATGGCTACACTTGGCTAAGTGTAATCTCATTGTTTGCACCAGCATCTTCACAAACAATTTGTACTTCCTGTTTCTTTTTGTTTCTCTTTTCAGAGCTTAACTCCTGCTGTTGATTCATTGGTATATCCCCTGTATTTCTATTTTTTACTTGGTCGCCTCTCTGCTGATCACGATTTTCTTGCAATAATTCTTCAATCCCCAATGCGATACCATGAATCTTTGCCTTCATTTTCCCATTTTCTGTCTTAATACTACTCACTGCCTTGTTCATTGCATCAATACACCTCAGCATTTTATCGTTTTTGTCATTTTTACTTAATTCAAGTTTTATATCTTCAAAACACTTATTAATAAACACTAGGATGGATTTTTCCAACTCTCTCATGTTAAGCTTGGAATATCTTACGTCGTCTTTTGGTTTTAGACAATCATGGCAGCTGTATCGAACACAAGGGAACCTTTTTTTTAAGGTTATCCCCTTGTGCTCAGAAGGAGACAGATTGGAACAATTTACACATAAAAGTATTCCACATTCATCACGCTTCGCATAAGCGAATGTCTCTGTCTCCTCAGCACTAACACAAACACACTTAATCATTTTATTGAAAACCTTAGGAAAACTGGTGTATAACACTTCCAGATATTTTATGATGTTCCAAATGATCACTAAATATATTTTTGAGTTTTATAACTTATAAAATTCTGCAAAACTTGATGATAAAATCGGATCAAATATTTGTTATTGTCATATAAAATGAATGAAAAGTTAGCACTATGCCTACTTACCCTCCAGGTTCCCCTATAATTAAAACATTTCCCACAAAAATGGCACGAGAATGGCTTCTCTCCAGTGTGGGTTCTCTTATGTACTTCGTAATGTGCCTTGAGTGAAAACGGTTTATTACATGTCTCACATTTAAACCTTTGAGGGGTGGTTCCTAAGTGATTCATCTCATGGGTTTTTAATGCGGCTTTCGTTTTGAAATATTTATGACAGTAAGCACATGCGAATGGACGCTCTCCTTAAAACAAAAATAAATAATTGTTCACAATGCATTTTTCGCATCAATTTTTTCATCCGATTCAAACATGTATTCTTAAAAAAATATTAATAACCTTCAAAATTAGCTTAATCCTAAGAACAGTTATTAGTATGTTGCGGTATCTAAGTCTGGTTTCGAACCTTCGACAAAATGCGCTACAACACAATTTTATCCATTATACCGAAGCAGAGTTTTTGCACTCGACGCGAATTCTGTTAACCAGGTTGGTTTTAATCATCTCTTGAGGCTGCTAAGATGTAAAGCGAAACGCGCATCGATTGTAAAAATTCCGTTTCGGTATTGTGGATAAAACTATATTATAGCAGACCTATAAATATAACAAAAAAAAATCATATATTTTTTCTATTGCTTTATGTGTTGTTTCTTTACTTTTCGTCATATTTCACAAATTGCTATTAACCCCGCCTCCGCCTCTTCCTCTCCACTGAATTCCATATTGCGCCCCAAACCTACATATTTGCAAGTGAAGAGCTGCTGGTCTGCCCGGCCAACAAACTACAAAACAAAGTCAAACTGCTCAAATAAAAAGACGATGAAGCTCCAAGTCGTAGGACAAAGACGTTCGGCTTCAATCGTCCGAGATCATGCTATCCCGTCTAGGAATTAGGAAAGCAGCTATTGAAGAAAGCAAGCAAAAATATTTAAGCCATCGAAGGATTACGGTTTGTCAAACTTTTAAGGAATTCTCAATAGATTACTTCAATCTGCTAATTTAAGAGAATGGTGGTTGTGGTTCAAAATTACCTTGAAAATATATCCGAAGCGTTCAACAACCACCATGTCAACGATTTTTATTATTTTATAGGTTATTTTTTGTTGATTTAAATTGATCGCCAAAACTATATAAATCGATTTTAAAGGCGAATAAGTATATAAACCCGGTAATAATGTATTATTTTGCCTGCCCTACAGGCGATGGTTTCACGCGTCAGTACTTTATATTTGTATTATAGTAATTGTAGTCCTACACATATCACATACAGGATGTTCCCAAATAGGTGCGTATAATTTTAAAAGGTAATTTTTGGATGATTTCAAGAAAAATAGTTCATATCAACATAGGTTGAGATACAGGGTGTTCCAATTAATTTGTTCTTGATATGTTGAATTCAACCCAACCCAAACTACGGGTAAATGCGGTACGCAACTGACATTTTCACCATTTGCTGATCATACCAGTTAGACAAGTAAAATTGTATAAAAAATGTTTGATAATTTCTGATTTACTTAACGTAGTTTTCGAAAAAAAAATTAATTTCGTTTTAATGTAAGTTAAGGTTCTTTAGAATTGTATAAAGACTAAAAATTTAAAAAAAATGCACCAGAAACGTAAGTAAGTTATTTTTTGACATATGGCCGAGTGAAAACCTAACAGTGTCATCTTGAAGAAAACTAAGAGTAATAATGTGAAAATTGTATGTCGTTGCCTCTTGAAATAAAAGCAAGAAAAATTTAAACAAAAATGTCGGATTATTTCGTTTTTTGAATCGGCGATTCCGATCAGTTTTTTCCGGATACCTCCGTATTCGAATTTTTTTTAATTATTGACATCATATTTAAGCACTAAATTATGCAACTTTATCTATATTTAAACTTCGCTGCCTCCCTTATGGTTTGTGAGATCTCAATGCCTCCACCCTATATAATCATAACTACCTTAATTTATATTGTATGCATGTATTTATAATACAATACAGTTTATCAAGGTTGGTTAAATTAGTCTACGCTATCTTCTTAATTAATGCCAAAATAGTAAACATTGACAATTAAGAAAATATGCATATTTATACAAACGTTAAATTTTTCAAGAAATGAGCAATTGCGGGCAAATTCGTAAAACGGATTTACAAAATGGACATATTGCCATGTCATATGCCGTATTTGCATAGGCGTAACTAGGGGGGGCGGGATAACCCCTAACTGAATAAAAATTAGCGCCCCAAAAATTATCTATAGTCTATTTGGAAATGCTGCGAAGTTGTAAATTATTGTCCGATAGAATCTTAAAGTTAAAAAGAATACCGGGGGCCAAAACTTTTATCGTAAAGCTACATAATTCGGTATACTACATATATACAATTAGGCTTGACACACCCGAATACGGTCGAAACGCAGGTGTACACCATAAAATATACAATAGACTTGATTTATATATGAAAGAAATAAGAACTGTCCAGATTTTTGAGCAGTAGTCAGTAGCGTCTCATTAACAATGCTGGAAATGTTTTCTAATATAAAAGCGGCTATTTTGTGGGTATAGAAATACTTGGACATTAAGAAATTATAGGTGTAATGCTCTTTCTGAAACCAGACAAATAAACAGATGTATAATAATAATTTAAGATTTAAAAATATAGAAAATAATTAAAAAAACTAAATTATATGCAATAATATATACAATAATACCCACGATAATACTACAATAATACGATAATACAAATAATATATTCAATTAAAAAAAAAACTACAAATTGTCATCTGAACAATCGGTTGAGTTGTTACTCCTTTTCTTTTCAAAAGCCACTGTTTTATGTCCGCTTTTCGCCAGGCACTGGTGTACAGGGTGTCCCATTTTCTATGATATTACAGGGTATCTCACTTACGAGTAAAAATAAAGAGTTGCGGTTTTCGCAATACTGTGCTACTTTTTTCTGAAAAGAACGATTGTATAAACGAAATTTCCATAGCCCGCTTTGTTTCTGAAATACAGGGCGAAATTGAGAATAATGCATTTTGGGCCCCCCTCGTATCTCTGTTATCCTTTAACATATCGCAAAGCTAAAAACTTGCTCTTATGCACTTTTTTACGTAGAATCCAGTGGCGTAGTCAGATTTTTGCTATGTGCTGTCAATTTTCGGCTATAAATCAAACTTGTATTTTTTTAACGGAACACCCTGTATATTTTTCTTTCGTTTGATTTGAAATTTAATTAACTATATATAATATATGATATGTATTTTAAATAATAAGCCTTAAATTCATAATTTCACAAAATGTATCTCTATACGACACTCTTGATCGGCTCTTGATGAGTATAGGCAGATATTATTAGAATAATGGAATGGTAACTTTTTATTGGCAAGATCTGTCAGTTGCAAAATTTATATTTTCTGTGTAACATTGTATTTTTTACGATGGCTGAAAATGAAAATTATCAATTTTTTGAAAAATATATGTTAGTCTGCTTTATACTGAGCAATGAAAACTGCCGTGAAGCTTCTCAGCTATATTTCAATAGGTGTGTTTGAAAAATTATTTACCTTTTGACTTATTTGGGTTTCTTTAAGAATCATTTTAATTTATAGATATCCCGAAAGAAGGCAACCTGATCTTTTAATGTTTTCCGAAAGAAGAAAGAAGAAGAAACAATTGGTAGAACAAGGAGTTTCCTTATTATGCGTTTTTGGTAGTGGCCGGATAAACGTTCCATGTTATATCAATTTTCTCTTTATTCCGGGAAACATTGAAAAACCAGGTTGCCTTCTTTCGGGATATCTATATATTAAAATGATACTTAAATAAAAGATAAACCCAAATAAGTCAAAAGGTGAATAAATATTCAAACAAACGTATATAAATATGGCTGAGAAGCTTCACAGGAGTATTCATTGCTCAGTATAAAGCAGACTAACATGTCATATTTTTCAAAATATTGATAATTATCATTTTCAGCCATCGTAAAAAATACAATATTACACAGTAAATATAAATTTTGTAACTGACAGGTCTTGCCAATAAAAAATGACCATTCCATTGTTCTAATAATCTCTGCCTACTAATACTTATACTGTTGTTTAAAAGATAATACTACTAATAGTTGTGTAACTATATTTTCTGTGACTATACTCATGAAGAGTGTTGTAGAGAGATCATTTCGTGAAATTATGAATTTAAGGCCTATTATTAAAAATACATATCATGTAGTATATATTTTTGTAAACATTGTAAAATTTCCAATCAAACGAAAGTAAAATATACAGGGTGTTCCATTTAAAAAGTACAAGTTTGATTTATAGCTAAAAATTCACAGCTCATAGCAGAAATCTGACTACGCCACTGGATTCTACGTAAAAAAGTGTATAAGAGCAAGTTTTTAGCTTTGCGATATGTTAAAGGATAACGGAGATAGGAGGGGTGTCCCAAAATGCATTTTTGTCAATTTCGCCCTGTATCTTAGAAACGAAGCGGGCTATGAAAATTTTGTTTACACCATCGTTCTTTTCACAAAAAAGTAGCTCAGTATTGCGAAAACCGCAACTCTCTAGCTTTACTCGTAAGTGAGATACCCCGTAATATCATCGAAAATGGGACACCCTGTACTTTTTCTATTTTCCTAGAATGGTAGGTTGCATTATCAATTACTATAATAGATCCTGAGGGTATTTATTACATCTAACATTTGCTGAAAGTATTTTTCAAATACATCTGCATTCCAGTGTGTTTCGACTTAAATGTTAACAGGCCCCCTTCTACGAACCCATACTACCTACTGCTAATATGGACCACAATTAAGCTGCTGCCTTTTCCAGATGGAGGTTTGATTCCTATCGACCAGCCCTCCAACGCAGCTTGTCGGAAACTTTTTATATTTATGTCACGCTACATCTTGTTTACTGTATGCCCTTCATTTACCCATATTTCGTCCAAATAAAATATGTTTCGGTTTTCATTACGATAGTGTTTTATCATCCTTACGTACTTTCTTCTCCAGCAAATAATTTCACCTTTTTCTATTAAAAGTGATTTTATGTTTTGTGTATCCCATTCAAAATTCTTTTCTTTCAATGTTTTCCGTAATTTACTCTACTTATTTGAGAAATATTTTCGTCGTTTTTGAGTGTGATATGAATTTTATCTAACGTAGCGATTTCCCTGTTTAAATAAAAGGAATGAACTGCTTTTCTGATTCCTCGTTTTTCATTTTCATCCATAACAATTTTTCTCCTTCCAGATGCTGTTTTTGGAGCCTTCATACAGCGATTTGTTGATTCACGTAAAATCTTATATATAGATGTTAGCCCGACTCCTGTCATTTGCAAACACATTTCAACAATTTTAACCACACTAGAACTAGGCTGTTGATGTGTAAGAGGATTGTACACATTTTAAAAATAATTGTCCTCTCGTTAACTGATAAAGGACACTTGGAAATTCTCTTCACTGGGGAAAACTGAGAACTTGCCATTTTTACAGTTTTCGGTATCAACCGGTCTCGATCGTCTTACACAAATTCTAACAAGCTAAGGGCCGGAAATATCCAATAGGAATATCATAAATAACAATTCAGGTATGATCACGCACAAAATGTGCAGGTGGATAAAATAAGTAATTCAAGTAAATTATGATATTATATAATAAGTAATATTTTGATTTTAATATTTTCATATTTACGTGATATTTTCTTGATTTAAGGAACGCCCATGGAAAGTCTATTAAGATTCGCTCGGACAATAATTTATAACTTTGCAGCATTTCCAAATAGACTATAGGTAACTTTTAGTGTACACAAAATCGCAATATTTAATATTGTGCTGAAATGATACGGAAAAAAGTGACAGTACCCCCTGGACTATTATAACGTCGACACGCGATTCATTCCTTATAGCAAACCTTCAATGCTTGTAATATTTAATTGAAAAACCGCTAATTATATTAAATTATTACCAAGTCTTGAAGCAATGCATTGAGATAGGATACTAGCTTTAGGATATATGTTCAAAATTAACCCAAAAAGTTTTCAAAATTTACGATAACTAATTCCTCGGTCAAAAAAGGGTAGTTAGTGCTGAAACATAAGGTTGTCAATCCAATTAAAAACACCTAGGTCTGGACAAGATTAACAAAGTCACGAAGTGAGGATTTAATCATACAAATAATAAGTCTTACTTTTATTTTGTCTCAAATGTCCACCAGTGCAGTGCGGCGTATTAGTGATAATGGAAGCATTTTGCCGAACTATTCTAGTCTAGTGCATTGAAATCGATTTCCGCGATAAGTAGTTAGCTAATAACCGTTTGCTCAAGGAAAACGTACAACGTACGTATACCAGTGCCCTAAACTTGTACTAATTTTCAGGCCAGATACTCCACTATAGTTATTAAAATTGTGGCGTGTGCGCAAGTTGTCAGCATGTCTTGAAATCACTGAAATTACATATTCATTGATATTTTATAAAACCTGTATATTCAACAGTACGGGTTTTGTCGCAGAAGACCAGCCAGTGAATATAATATGCGATTTTGAAGAATCTTCCAAATAATCATAATAATTCTAACTAGAATTTCAACCACTACTCATTAGAATACGAAGATCATATTAACATAGTATTTGATTATGTAATTTCGTAAACTAAGTTATACCTGTATGTCCTCTTATATGCCCCTCAAGTTGTACTTTAGTCCTAAAACTCTTTGCACAGTAGTTGCAGAGGAAATTCTTTTGCTTCGGCCCTTCTTCCTCTTTTTTTGGCCGTTTTTTGTACTGAATTTTTACGCCTTGATGGATAAGTTGATGATTCGCAAAACCAGACCTACTTGCAAATATTTTTGGACATAATTCACATTTCAAATGCAGTCTAAAATAGGGAATAATTTATAAGAAATTTATGCACATAAAGTACTTACAAATATATATGATTCCATGGATAAGTATACGACGTAAGTGTGTTGGAAAAAAGTTGTCTTCTCGCCGAAACTAACACTAATGCATTTGGCAAAGGTCTCAATGCGCCTTTAAAAGTCGCAATATTTTCAATAAGTACAACGCGTAAAACTTATTAGAACTCAAGTAACTGCTAAAAACCAAAATGCTTAAAGTTTTTTACAGTTTGTAAAACGATATTTTTGATTGCATATTGATATTGTGATATTTTTTTGCATTTATAAAATTGCATGTTATTAAAAACGGCTGAACGTTTAACTCAGAAGACTCCAATTATTGAATAATTTGGCGGCCTATCGCTTGGCAATCCAATCTTTCAATTAGATAGCCAATACTCGCCACAACCCTAAAAAGGTACGTACAGACTTGGCGAAACGAGCCCGAGACGCGCACGTGCCAAAAATTCAAGTAGTGTGGACGCGGGTCGCGGTAGACTCACAAGCCTCTCGTTCCAATCCATCTCCTGTCGGTTTTTCGACGAGTCACGAGACATCAAAGGATGCTTGAGGCTCAGTGTGGACGACTATAAGTGCGGCACGCTACGAACCAAGAGACGACTACTACCGAGGGCCGACGAAGCGACCACGTTTATTTTGTTATTTTGTTCAGTTACAATGTTACAAAGATAGAGTAGACTGAGGATGCTCAGTTACTATTGATAGAGCTTTATTAATGAAAAGCATGAAAAGCAAATCTCTGGAAGCCCAAAGATAAAGATTACTATATGAAAAATTTAAAAATTGATTCGTGGGTTAATATCGCGGAATCCATGGGTCCTAGCAGGGCATGGGAAGATTGCAAGAAAAAAATAAGTCTCTTTTTACCAGGTACAGAAAAGAGAGTCGCCATATTTTCTCGATGACGGGCAAATCACAAATAATTGCATAAATATGGATCGGCGCATCGCGATCTATGGATCGCAGTAGCACACGCGAGCGTCTCGTTTGGACGCTCGTGGCTTTTGGCGCCTCTCGTCTAGCGCGCGTCTCGCCAAGTTATTCCAATTATACATCAAAGCATAAAACAACTGTATGGTATTTTTTTTTCAAACGTCAGTAAATCCGTCATTACTCGACTGTGTCGGTGGCAGTGAAGTTTCGTTTTTCCTCCGCCGGAGCTTTACTTTTCACTTTTCCGCCGGCGGAGGTAAAAGTGTTGTCATAGCAACATAGATACAAACAAACAACAAAATAAGTGCCAACAACTCGAGATTTATTAAACTAAAATTTGTATTTATCACTCAATTTGTGCACTGCATTTCTAAAAATCACTAATTTAGGAACAAATTGGTTATTATTTGATCGAACTTACCCAATAACTGCTTATCAATATGGAATTAAAACGCAATCGGAGACGCAATTTAAAAAAAAATAATTATTGTTGACATTATCCACTGACACAGCTTTATGTTACATTACCATAGCAACAACCTGTGCCTATTCACCGACACCGATCTAAGCCGCTTATCTTTAATAATAATTAGATATTATTACTATTAAAAAGAGATGTTTTTGCATTAATTTGTCGACATTTGAAAAAAAAACAGCATATTTTATTTGGAGGAAAAGTTACTTTTCCTCCATATAAAATAATATACTATTATTGAGCTTGACGTTCAGGGCGAAAAAAGGCACTTTTTATTTCGGCTACCTGCTTGAGTGAAATTTATCCGACTGATTTCATGAAATGGCGGTAGTCTATAAGTAATTTATTCTTTACAAAGCATATCTTCGAAATTTTATTTTTCACACATACTACTATCAAAAAAGCCGATTTAAACCAACTTACCTTAGTCCGAAATTGTCCCGTTTCCGAGATACAGGGTGGTAAAGTTAAAAAATAAAAATCTATTTTTTTTTCAATTTATGTTCATTTTGTAACGTATTACTTTCAAATCTGGCACCCAGGGATTTTTTGAGTTGCGAAACCCGAATTTGGACAACTTTTCACTGTGGCCGTTAGGGGACGCTTTACAGTGTACTTTTGATGGTTTTAAGTGACCGTAACTTTTTCCACAGTGTAATTTTCCATTTCTTTTTTAAGAAAATGATGTTTTGAACATTTTTACGCAAAAAAGGTACTCCTGTTAAGAACCGCTAATGTAAGCCGTTGTCCAGATATTTCGATTTTTAGTGTTCGATACTGTACCTTTACGGATTAAATTTGTTGTAAGAAAAATTTGGAACTGTTTTTTAAAATCAATGAGGAATAATTTATTTGAAAGTACATTTAATTACATATCATAAACTTTTAGTAAGTGTTCAAAATGACCTCCGTTAACATAAGTACAAAGAATAACAGGACGTAGAAAATTTAAATTGACTCTTTGCATCAATTCCGGATCGTTCTTTAACATGTTGGTTGCATTTTCTTCCCCATAGTTCCTCTTCATGATTAATTGGCCTGGAATATACCATTTGTTTTAAGGTCCCCCATAAAAAGTAATCCAACGGAGTCATATCGGGTGAGCGTGGTGGCCAGTTTACAGGAGCGTCATTTCTATTACCAATCCATTTGTTTGGATACTGTTGATTTAAATAATTGCGGATATTTAAAGTAAAACGTGGTGGAGCACCGTCATGCATAAACCACATAACTCGTCGCAGTTGTAATGGCAAATCTTCTAATAAATCTGGCAGCGTATTTTGTAAATGCTCCAAATAATCCACACCATTTAGACGTGGCGGTAAAATGACAGAACTGATAATAAAATCGCTAATGATTCCTGCCCATACATTAACCCTAAACTCATGCTGATAGTGAGTTACTTTTGTGGCATGCGGATTTTCATCAGCATAAACATGTTCGTTATGCAAGTTGGTTATGCCACTTCTTGTAAAACACGCTTCATCAGTAAATAAGATTTGCTTAGCAAAATCCATATTCTGTTGTCTTTGTTCAGTAATGAATCGACAGAAGCCTAATCGTTTGTCATGATCCGGCGGTAAAAGGTCTTGAACCTTTTGGATATGGTATGGATGAAGCTGCTGTTCTTTTACAGTTCTGTGACCATACTCCTATCTCTAAACCTAAGTGTCGGGTGCTTAATTTTGGATCATCAGCGATTCTTTCCAAAATTTGTTCTTCAATCGCAGGAGCCCTTACCTCACGTTGTCGTCCATAATTGGCAGTTACAGGAGTGAAACTACCGGTTTCGCGAAGGCGTCTCTCAATAGCAGCATATGTTTGGTGGTTTGGTATGCGCCGATGTGGAAATCTTTCTCTGTATAGCCGTCACTTTCGCGACAATTTCATTCAAAATACCCATAAACTAGCATAGCATATCCGTCATTTCTGCAGAATTGTATTCTTCAGCCACATTTTAAATTTTGCTAAGACCTTTCAAGCACCTTATTTATTGTCACATTGACAAAATGCAGGTACTGTACTGTAAACCAAATCGAACGATAAGTACATTACTTGCATTCTTAATACACAAAAAATGTTCAAGTTAAAAATAGTCTGTCCCAAAAAAAAAGTTTTAAAGGTGTTCGCCAAACAAAAAAGAATCAAGGTTTTTTTGTATGCGACACTTACAATTTAAACAAATTTTACCCTTAAAAGTGACAGTATTTCGGTACAGTATCGAACAATAAAAACCGAAATATCTCGACAACGGCTTACATTAGCGGTTCTTAACAGGAGTACCTTTTTGCTTAAAAATGATCGAAACATCATTTTCTTAAAAAAGAAATAAGAAAATTACTCTGAGAAAAAGTTACAGTCACTTAAAACCATCAGTACATTGTAAAGCGCCCCCTAACGGCCACAGTGAAAAGGTGTCCAAATTCGGGTTTCGCATCTCAAAAAAACCCCAGGGTACCAGATTCGAAAGTAATACGTTACAAAACGTACATAAATTTAAAAAAAAATAGATTTTTATTTTTTAACTTTACCACCCTGTATGTCGGAAATGGAGCAGTTTCGGACTAGGGTAAGTTGGTTTAAATCGGCGTATTTTGATGTCAGGAATATGTCATTGGATTTTGTACAGACCTTTTAGAGACACCCTGTATATTGTCATAAACATTATACACATTTTAAGGGTACGGTCTTTAGTTCTTAGCAGCTATTTACCATAGCGCACATATTCATCCAGAATTGTTCATATAGAAAGGCGGGTAATTCAGAGCTTGATACACTCGACTTCTAAAATGAGGTCGTCTTAAAACTCACTCATTTCTGTCAGTGGAACATTAATTAATACTGTTCAAAGTAGCTGCAAAGTAGCTGGCAAATTTTCAGAACGTTTTCAATTATTTGGCAATTAAACTTCGTTTTGGATTCGGTTATCAATTATTTCTCAAAACTGTTGAAATGGCTGGCTGACACTATCAGTGCATACTACAAACTGCTTTTAGAATGCAGAAGTCCATTATAAACATCATCTAGCCAGTAGTCGACACACAAACATAACCATTTATAATTGAATGTTATTAGAGACATAATAAATAAACAGGTATTAAATTTAAAAAGAAATAGGTATACGTTGGATAGAATCAATTCTTTCGAAATTGGTGAGAATTATATCGGCAGGCTGGATGCAGATCGCAGAGAGAAGAAATTAATTTTAGACTAAAACCAGACCAAAATAAACCATGTGGATTAGACAAAAAGTCCATTCGTAAGTAAATAATTAATAAACGATACATAATTGGCAACAAAAACCTTCTCGGCAATTTTGCATGTCTTTGTTTTTATCAAGATCTGAAGATGGAAATAAGCCAAATAAGTTTCCACAGAATTAGCAAATTGCCTTTATAATGGAAGGTATATGGTGCTATTGCTTTTAGCCAGTGTGCTAATTTTCTTACTACTTCATGTTTTTTTTTTTTTATGGCAGTGGCACACACACTAAAGGGAGACCCTATGGCGCTCGACGAGCGGTGTGTGTGCGAAGATGTTGATTGACACAGCTCTTGAATATTTGTAAGTTGTAATTAGTGGGAAACAGATGTTCTGGGAGTGAGTTCCACAGTGATGCAGTGCGCCAGACAAAGGAGTTCTTGTAAAGCGATGTTCTAGGAGTTTCTAGTTGTACGACGAACTGGTGCGCTCTTGCCGTCTGTCGTGACTGTCTGACAGGAGCTGCCAGGGGCGGGATGAAGCGGGCCAAATCCTGGGAACATCTGCCGTGAAAGTATCTGTAAAACAGAGATATCTCGGCTACATGTCTGCGGTGTTCCAGACTATCTAGATTCCGGGTCAACTCCGGGTCGCCGACGAGACGCACTGCTCTCTTCTGTATGGAATCCAGCAGCTTTAGGGTGTGCTTTGGTGCGGCACCCCAGATATGTGAGCAATATTCTAAGCACGGTCTTATTTGCGCTTTGTAGAGCAAGAGCAACTGCTGCGGTGTATAGAGTTTTTTGTTGCGAAATAGCGCACCAAGCTTCTGGGAGGCTGATTTTGCGATGTTAGCAACGTGGTCATGCCAGGACATATTGCTGTTGACCGAGATACCCAGCAGTCCGATTGACGAGGATGAAGGAATGGTCGACCCTGCCATAATAATGTCAGGGCCCGCTGTATTGGCCCTCTTGGTAAACGTGGCTGCTTGGGTCTTTGCTGCATTGAACTGGACCAAATTTCGGTCGCCCCAAGTTTGAACTTTCTCCAGGTCTTGAATAATTGCTGTAATCTGCTCCTGTCTGCGGTGATGAGTCTCAGTCGCTGGTAAGGGTTTTTCTGATCTAAAGTGGGAGACAAGGGTACTGTCATCTGCAAAACTGTAAACAGGATTATTCGTTTCGATCAGCAGGTCATTAATATAGATGAGGAACAGAGTTGGTGAAAGTATTGGGCCCTGAGGCACGCCCGCGTTGATGGTGAATGTGTCCGAGATGTGTCCATCGACTGCAACATGTAGGGATCGGTTCTTAAGGAAACTGGCCAGCCAGCTGCAGAGAGAGGCGGGCAGTCCCAAGGACGGCAGCTTGTTGAGCAGTCCGTCATGCCAAACTCTGTCGAATGCCTTTGAAATATCCAACGCAATCGCTCGAGACTCTCCGTAGTTTTCAATTGCCCTACTCCATATATGAGTGACATAGGCCAATATATCTCCTGTCGATCTCTCTTTGCGAAAGCCGTATTGATTAGCGCTGATTATTCTGTTGCTCTCGAGGTACTTGAGTAGTTGCTGGTTGACTACACGTTCCATAACTTTGGAGATTATTGGAAGCAAGGCAATCGGGCGATAGTTTGAGGGCGTGGTTTTCTTGCCTTTTTTTGGAACAGGTTGCACTCGAGCGACTTTCCAAGAGGATGGGTAAATCCCTTTTCTGTAAGAAAGAGAAAAAAGCCTGGAAAAAACAGGTGTTAGTTCGTTGGCGCAGTTCTTTAGCACTATGGCAGGTATTCCGTCCGGTCCTGATGCCTTTTGCGTATCTAGTTCTTTAAAGATTTTGCGAATATCACGATGAGAAAACTTGACTTCTGCCATGGTGGTGTTGATGTTCGGTATAGTGGGGAGAGTCTTGCTTTGGGGCACGTCTAAGGTAGAGTGCGATGAAAACATTTTGGCGAGCATGTTTGCTTTTTCTTTGGCTGTAGTCGCCGTGATGCCACGTTCGTCCGTCAAAGGTGGGAGAGACGTTTTTGTAAAGTTGTTACTTACTGCCTTTGCTACCGACCAGAAATTCCTGGAACCACTGGGGCATTGCAAAAGTTTATTCCTGATCCTTTGATTGTGTTTGTCCTTAGTTTCGTCGATCACACGCTTGCACTCGTTTCTCGCTTCGATAAAATAATTGCGATTTTCAGCGGTCTGATTTTGCTGCCAGTACTTATAGGCTTGCTGTTTCCTTCATACAGCTCTTTCGCATCTTTTGTCGAACCAGGGCTTTCCTTTTGATGGTAACTTGATGGAATTTGGGATGTATGCTTCCATTCCTGAGGAGATTACTTGCATGATCTCTTCGCAGCAGTCTGACGGGTCGTCAGTGGCAAAGCAGACGTCGAGCCAAGGAAAATCTAGGTAAAACTGCCTCAGATCGTCCCAGTTTGCAGAATTGTAATGCCAGATTTTGCGAGGCAATGGTGGATCCTTCTGTATGAGTGGCAATTCACAAACCGTTGTAATAAGTTTGTGGTCGGAAGTACCTAATTGCGGACCAACTGTAACTGTGTAGTGGTCAGGATTGGTGGTTAGAAAAAGATCCAGGAGGGCGGCGAATTCGCCCCTCTCTGAGATTCGAGTTGGTTCGTCTACAAGTTGAGTAAGCCCGCAGCTGATGGCAAATGCTTCAGCCTCTCTACCTTCGTTGTCGGTCTTGTTGTGATGTTTGAGCCAGTTGGTGTTGTGGGCATTGAAGTCTC
>MU182236.1:313776-341140 GCA_016904865.1 Pissodes strobi
TGGGCATTGAAGTCTCCCAGAACGATTATTTCTGAACTGGGGTGATCAACCTGTATTGAGTCAAAAGTGGTAGCTAGTGTTGAAAAAAAGCTTTGGTAGGCTCTATCGCTCGGAGGGCGATAGAGACAACATATAAACTTGGTTATTCCCTTGGCGGTGAACTTGAGCTACATGACTTCAAGGTTGTTCGGTTCGAGTGTTTCCTCTCGGTGGCATGAAAGGTTGCTTCGGACAAAAAGGCATATTCCGAACTTATGTCTAAATCGGGTATGTGATACAGTTACTGGCAAGAGCGACGCAGTCAGGTTGCAACAGCTCATATGAGTAATACGATTGTCACACTTAAACCAATTCACATAACACCCCCATGTTACTATTAGATCAATTGGAGCTTTATGCCAAGTATTGGAATTACAAAAACCACATCCCACATTGCCTGATTTTTGAGGTTCTACCTATTAGTATCGAATAATTATGTGTCAATACTTTGCGTTCAGAGCTTATCCTACATACATACTTTTTCATTTTATAAAAAAAAATACATCAACAAATACAAAAAAACAAATAAATAACAAAAACCTACCTTACTCTGTTCTCCATGTAGCCCGGTTTAAGTTCAACTTCGCCTAAAGCTAATCGATGTCGGTATACATGTTTGAAATGGGCAGGATATAACTGAAATCCTTTACCACAGTAAGTACAAATATATGGAGTCTCACCAGTGTGAATATTCATATGTTCATTACGCCTTCTGATTGTCGAAAATTCTAAAATAAAGAGTAACATTTAATATGTCTAATCAAAATATATCATAGTGTCACGACTTGTGTTTTTTATCTGTGACGACACGCCTTACTTAGCGTGTAGGAGAGCAACTCAGATTTAGGAACGCACTACGTCAAGTTGAGAAGAGATAATAAAGGAGACACATCGATAAAAACAATAACAAGTTTATTTACAAACAAACTTAACAACGGTTAGATTGTATACTAATAAAGGCGTGTTTAAGATTATAGATGAATTAAGAGTTTACACTATACTCAATTAATATGAAATGCATGTCTTTTCGAGGGAGGCTTAGTTCAAAGTTTGTCTAGCAAGCGACGTCACTATTTTATTAATAAAGTTTATGTGAGCGGGTTGTCTTTTATTTAGGTATTTGTTCTGATATTTATAAGGTAAGACTTTTAAATTTTATCACAAATTGCTAAGGCACTTTAACTACTCTTTGACACTCCCCAAAAACTATCCCTTCACTAGAAGTTCTAATACTTCATAAATTCGACTCTCTCTATACTTTTTAGTAGCCCCCGAATGCCGTATACCTATGCATACGTTCACCCAGGTTAGGTAAGGACCTGACAACCTTATACCTGTGTATAAGTGTTCTCAGTTATGGGGGTTGTGGGATAGAACAGCTAGAAGCGTACGCACCTGTGTGCTGTACGGCAACCAGACTGAGCGGTTTGAGAGACCCAAAAGTCTGATTTACTCGGCGTTTGCTGGCGTATTTATATGTTACAAAATGCTGATGATTGCATCATTAAGGATTAAAGTCGCTCCCGTCGACCGCTCAAATTGTTTATAATTAACAGTGAATGTTTATATAACATTTTTCAAGTTCAAGTTCAAACTTGCGACAGGGTGATATTTAATTAATGATTTTAATTAGTTCACACATTCCCCCTCCCTGATAACGTTGGTCCCCAACGTTTTAACCTGACTTATTTGTTTTAAAAGAGAGAGAACCGACCTCAATTCGAGAAGACATACTGTATTGCACCTAATTTTATTATAATTTAATACATATTTCGTCAGTGGACTTGTTCTGGCTTAGATCCACCCATTTCCATTTCATGTAGTAAGTTCTTGTATGATTTTCCTTGCTCTGTGTGCTAGTTATAGGTACATGTAACAAAAGAAAAATAGTTTTACAAGTTGTACTAACAATGTTTTAATCTTATCCTGTTTTCTTATTTGTGACGTTTTTGTTGTCTTATTAACAAAATCATAGTTTCATAAACCCGGCTGTTTACTAGAGATGTATTATTTCAAAGTTTATTTGCTTTTATGGCCAATAACGTTTTACGTCTCAATATTCATTGTGTTAATAAAGCAACTACGTGACAAACGTATTATTTAAATACGGTTCTGTTTTTAACTTATTACTAATTATATATGATAAAAACTCTCTCGATTTGATTTCTTTAAGCTTATTGATCTATTCTACCTTATATCTAGTGCAAACCTATCCGTTTTGAGAACATCTTTTTATACTGGCTTATAATGCCACTTTTTAAAACTAGATTTTTATGTCTATGGACAATAAGATGCCTTTCGTATGATATCTCCTCTATTAAGATGCGTCCATCCCAACAGAGGTGATATTAATTCATTGTCTTTATAGGTGTTAGTTTTTTGGGAAAAAAGGTCTGTTAATGGAGGATATCTATAAAGATAATGAATTTTTTCCTTCGGCATTAAAAAGCAACTCATTGCGGCTCTGTCTAAAAATAAATTACCTATCCTATATTAACAATATTACGGTATGTTAAACTTATTTCTTATTAGAATAAATTGCAAATGCCGGTCCTGTCTATATTCTATTTAGCCATTGTTCATTACTTCTTATTTTTAAATCCATTATTTACACATTTATCAAAACTATATAGTATATAGACTTTCCCGTCTATGTATAAAATATTTGCTAACAGCATTATAACAGTTTATTGACTCGGTTATATTTCTTGAACTATCCAAAATTTGCTGACATTGGTATAAAAAATCACTCAATTTCTTTTTACTTGCTGACTCAATTCAACATGCTAGCTTTGTTTAAAGCAATAGAATATCCTTGCAATATATCATGTGTCTTTATGAATCTTATTATTTTCTTAAGTTATCGCCTGGCAATGCAATCTCGTGTCACTTCGATAAGTTAATATTAATAATGCCATATAAATTAATAGAGATTTATACGTTACGCTTCCGTGGCGACTGGATATGTCATTGTTTACAGATTCCTTTGCTGTCGGCCATTCCACTTAAGTAGTTTGCTTTTGTGTTGCGGACTGCTTGTTTACGCAAAGCCTGGTAGATGGCGCTCGTAGCAGTCTTGCAATGCTGTCTGCCGTAGATCGTAGTGGGTTCTGGGTTCTTTGTTCCTTGAAAGGCGTGGAAAAATGGCGTCGACTTGATTTGCTCTTGGTGTGTGTGTTGGCATTGGATGAGCTAAAGAATACAATCAAATATAAGTATCGTAAATATGATTTTTGGCAATATTAGATACTTGGCAAGATTTGATTTAAGGTTTGTTATTATTGAATTATTTTTTAAATTATCTAATTCGTTGTCTACTGCTGCAGGTATTTCATTCATATATTATAATTTCTTATACTTTTTAATCTTGTAGAAATCCCTAGACTAAGAATGGGAATACTTCTCCTAGTGATTGTTAGAATGGCTAAGTTTTGTATGGACTTGATTGGTGCTTTCCAATAGCTCCTGACTGGTCCTGGATTGTGATCCATGCGGCATGTTCTCAAGGTAAGGTTATGTTATAGATACATTATTTGCAATTTCTTACTGATTTGCTATACGCTTGTTGGTATCTCTTAGTAGAATACATTCGGCTATTGGTAACTCATAGTACTCGGTTTCATTATGAAGCTAATTACTACGTTGTGTATATTTTTGTTTATTTCACTGTCGAGACATACCAGGTTTACGAGCATAAGAATATATCTTGTATGGCTCCTGTAATATATATATTTTTGCTAAGCCTAATTTTGTTATCAGGCTTTCATGTACTTCTGATATGATGTGATTGTTTATATTTTCAGCGTAGTTTTTTAACAATTTGATTTTTGCTTCTGTAATTTGTAGTGAATTCACCATCTCCTCTGTGCTTTTTCCATGCTACTGGATTGCTGCGCAAGCCTTGACAGTGTTGAATCCAGACCATTAGATATAGAATCCATACACCGTCTTAGATCCTCAGTATTCATGACCATGTAGGCCAATTCTATGATGAAGGATACAGAGATGGACAGACCTTGGTTGTTTCCTAAGGTTCGTTATATTCCAAATATTTATTAAACTATTTAACTCTTCATCCAGTGCTAGTGATAACTTTTCCATATATTTTAGTCTTTTACAGTTTACTCAGTCTTCTAGGCATCCGAATTTAAAGGCTGGAGAGGTTTCTGTGGTGTCCAGCCATGGTTCATGGGGTGGTCCCCTCATGAGGATTTTTCAAATATCTCTACTTCTTGGCTGTTGCTAATTGTGGTCAATGCTATAATACCCTGTGGAAAATTTAATATCTACTTATTTAACTTATGTACTATACCTATTTATATTTATATTATGTCCCCTTTATCTATCCCTTTTCTTTTTGATATTGCATATATACATATATCTATATTTATTTTATTATATTATAGCTTATTTTTCTTCGTGCTTTCTCGTTACATATTTATTTACATATTGTTATTATTTATTTCCTAACTTGCTTAAAAAATTTTTTTTTAGGTGTATGTATTTTCCGCTTCCAGATGCTGTCCTCTATTTAATTCATTTGGGTCACTGAGATGATGGTACTGCTATCAACTTGCCAGGATAGGTTTGCTAACTTTATATATACATATTTATTTTATCCTGATATTGCCATTGTCTGCTTTAGATATACTTCTATATATTTCTACTTACTTTTTACATATATTATACTAGTTTTTCCTATTTACGGTATATTCTATATATATAACTTCTTAGCTATAACCATTTTTTCTTTATTCTCTATCTATGATTTACATATACATTTCTTTATCGTCCTTTTACTTGGGTTCTATGCCCTTTTTAAGCCTTTATGGTTCCAACTTTTTTCACTGGTAGTCACCCTAAGCAACTCGTGTATTTTGGCACACATATTATCTATCTTCTTGGCGCCTAAATGTAAGCTGGAAACGCTCCTAAAAACGTTTTTCTTGCATTCTTTAGGCCTGGATATGTTAAACTTGTTATAATAATCATCCTTGTATATACTTCTTACATATTGTCAATGACCTCCATTAGTCAGTAACTTTTACTTGACCTATGTATATGCTTTATTCCTTTGATTCAACCCTTTATCTTTATATTTACCTTCTGTATTCTCTATATATACTTTCACCACATAGTTTTATTCTATTTTGTCCCGTAAAAAGGACCCTTCTATGTAACATTTAACTATTCTAGTTTCATATACTTTTTGGCTATACCTTATTTGTACTTTCTTATTCTGTATATACCGTTTAATAATTTCTCTTAACTCCTAAGTGCCTTATATTTTTATTCTGAGATTTTATTTTACTCCTAACAATTTTCGGACTCTATTTTCAAAGTCTTCGTGTTCCCGTTTATTTCTAGTTTCCTCATCTACCTCCTGGGTATATAATTGAATATCTGTGATGTCTCTCATATTTTCCTCTCCCTGATTGGTGTCTCCTATTTCGACGTCGTCGTTACTAATAGGAGTAGACTCTGTCCATGGGTCATAATATGGCAACATTCTACTGACATGTACCGTATCTGTAACCTTTCTCTTTCCTCCAATTTTTTCTACTTCATAGTTTACCTCTCCCATCTTTCTTACTATTTTGTAGGGCCCAAACCACCTTAATAATAATTTCTCACTGCGCCCTACTTTTCTTATAGGAATAAATATTTTTACTTTGTCCCCCTCTTGAAACTTTAATTCTCTATGCCTGTCGTCAAATCGTACTTTATCTTTTCCTTGACTTTTCTTTATATTTTCTACTGCGATTGCCCGTATTGCCAACGCCTTTTCTCTGATTTGGAACGAGTCTGTTTGTATTTCACTATCTGTTAACGCTGCTTCTACTGGGAGGGTAGGCTCTCTGGCGAATGTAAGCATAAATGGGCTGTACTTTGTTGTGTCTTGTATGGCTGTATTGTAGGCAAACGTTATGAATGGTATATATGAGCACCAGTCTGTTTGTTGAGTATTGACGTACATTGCCAGCATATCTGCAATAGTCCTGTTTAGTCGTTCCGTTAACCCGTTACACTGCGGATGGTATGCAGTTGTGAATTGGCTTCTTACCCCCATTATGATTCCTACCTCACGTACTAATTCGGATTGGAAAGTTTTCCCTCTATCGCTCAATAAAGTCCTTGGTATTCCATGTATTAATAATACCTTTTCTAATAAAAATTTTGCTACCGGGCCTGCCTTACCATTAGGCAGAGCTGCTGTTATTGCATATCTTGAGGCGTAATCCGTTGCTACTACTATCATTGTCTTCCCTTGGTTACTTCTTCGAAAAGGACCCAATAGGTCAATTCCCACTTTGTCGAACATTAGTCCTACTTTAATAGGTTGTAGAAGGCCTGGTGTCTTTCTATACTGCTGTCCTTTTCTCGCCTGACAGTCTGGGCATCCTTTTATATATTTTTCAATATCTTTGTACATCCCTGTCCAGAAAAATCTATTTTTTATCTTGTCTATTGTTTTGGTGAGACCTAAATGACCACATGTAGGCGAAGCATGTAGTTCCCACATTATCTCTTCCCTCATTGCCTTCGGGACTACTAGGAGGTTTTGTAAGCCTTTTGTGCTAGAGCTGACTTTATATAAGATATTGTCTGTAAGTCTAAAGTTTTTTGCTCGCCGTCTAGTTGATATGCTTATTGCTGGGTCATCTGGATTTGTTATGGCTAGTTTTAGCTGTTTTAGTTCTGGATCCTTTTCTTGCAATTCACTTATTTGTTCACTTTTTAAAGCAAATGTTGGTAGTTCGTCCAGCTCTTTTTCATTTTGTTGCTCCGCAGGGAATACTGGATTGCGTGACATACAATCGGCGTCTTTATGTGCGCTGCCACTCTTGTACTCTACTGTGTAGTCATATTCAGCTAATTTTAAAGCCCACCTGGCTAACCGTCGGTTATTCTCTTTGATTGAGTGCATCCAACAAAGCGCGTGGTGGTCTGATACAATTTTAATTGGTTGCCCATATATTAGATGCCGGAGATATCCCATTGACCACACGACGCATAGCAGTTCCAACTCACTTATGGAATAGTTTTTTTCGCAGTTTGATAAGCTTCTACTTATATATGCCACTGGATGAGCAGTTTTAGTTTCGTCTTCCTGTAGTAGGATTGCCCCGATGCCGCATGTGGATGCATCTGTCCTTAAAATGGTGCCCTTGTTTGGGTTGAAATGATGCAGTACCGGTGCTGACGTCAGTCTATTTTTTAGGGTCTGAAAGGCTTCTTTCTGTTTAGGTCCCCATACAAACTTTGTGGATTTTTTCGTTAATTCGTGCAAAGGACGTGCGATAGTGGCAAAGTTATTTATAAACTTCCTATAGAAATTGCATAAACCTATAAAGCTTTGTACGTCTTTCACCTTTTTTGGTGTTGGAAATTTTTGTACACAAATGATTTTGTCGTCGTCTGGGAGGATGCCATCCCTACTGACTTTAAATCCTAGAATTCTTATTTGTTCTCTAAGGTATTCACATTTATTAGGTTTGAGTGTTAGGTTGGCTTGTCGTAGCCGTTCGAATACTTTTCTTAATTTTTGGATGTGTTCCTCTATTGACTGTGAAAAAATAATGATATCATCCAGATATATTAATACTTCCTTCCATTTCATATCCCAAAATATTTTGTCTGCTAGTTCTTGAAATGTTGCCGGTGCGTTGCAAAGGCCGAAACTGAGTACGTTGAATTCATATGATCCGTGCCCTTGTGCCACAAAGGCTGTGTATTGTTTTGAATTTTCTTCTATTGGCACCTGCCAGTAACCCGAAAATAAATCCAAGGTACTGAAATATTTGGCGTCTCCTAGATACGTTAGGATGTCGTCTATTTGCGGTAAAGGCCAGTTAGACTTCTTAGTACATTTATTAAGTTTTCTATAATCGCAGCAGAATCTTGTTTTACCATCCTTTTTCTTAACTAATACTACAGGACTCGCCCAGGGGGAGTGGCAAGGCCGTATGACGTTACTTTCTAGCATTTCATTTATTTGATCGTCAATTATTTTTCTTTCTTTCTGAGATACACGATATGGTCTGCTTTTTACTGGTTTTGCCTCCCCGACGTCTATTACGTGCTCTATTAAATCCGTTCTACCCATATGTTTCGCTGTTTTCGCAAATACGTCATTGTATTCTATTAGTAAGTCCTCTAATGCTCGTTTAGCCTCTTTGTCGGTAATGTTATGTAATTTGTGATCTGCTAATGTTACGTTATCATCATCTTCCAGGCATTGTATATTTAGATTTAAGGCAGAGTTTATATCTGGCTGTGTTTCTTCTAGGTACGCCATTGTTGATTCTTTATACAGTTTGGTTGGTTCCCTTGCGCTTCCGCGTACTTTTAGGAATATTTTTTCGCCATTAGTATATACATGTGATTGTATTGTCAGTCTTTTAGAGGCTAGCCAGTCCGAGTTATACCTGCAACTCCAGACTGTTACCTCTTTTCCTCTATTTCCCCCATTAATTTAAGTTCTATAGTTTCTACCTTATCTTTCTTTATGACGTAATCCCTGGCCAATCCTAATTTATAACTTATGGATTTATTTTCTATCTCAATGTTCAACAAGGGCTCCTTGTCTTCTGTGACGTTTTCTGGTTGCCAGTCTGATTTACATATCAGAATTTTTATTTGGTCCTTTTTAAAAATATCATAGATCATTTTCTTTAATAAATCCCATTCTGTGGAGTTTAGTCTCCATCCCCTCCGTGTGATTGCTAGAGTGTTAATTTTATCCTTTTTTAATTGTTGGTATAACGTAGATAAGCTTTTGTATATTTTGTCAAGTCTTGGCTTTTCTTTGTATACTTCTTTTATATGTAAAAAGAATGCCGTTTTAATCCCATTTTGTATCATTGTAGAGCCACCTATTTTGCCCTTTTGCCTATTAACAATTTTGGGGAATATTTTCTTAATTTGCCTCTGTACTTTTCTATGTGTTTTGAAGGTTGTTGTCAGTCCATAAGCTATGGCTACATTTTGAGGTAGTGCATATATATCTTGCTTTATCTCTGTTATTATGTGGTCCATTTTCTCTTTTGTTATCAATTCATTTGCTATCATAAATGCTTGGAATTTTTTATAGGTTTTATTATATCTGTCAGTAATAATATTTGCGTGTTCATATTTTTGTTGTGATTTTCTACTATTTGTCCTGTGTGTTTGTTCCATTTTTTGTATTACTAAGCCAGATATTGGGGTTCGTTTCCTTATTTCTGGATTAAGAGGAATTTGGATTCGCTTATTTAAAATTAGGACTCTTTTGTGTATATCTATTACTGCTTGGTGTTTTATTAAGAAATCCATTCCTAATATGACAGGATATGGGGCTACTGATATAATTTTTGCCTTTATACTATCTCTAAATATCTGGCTGCCCTCTATCCGTACTGGTGTGTTTATTTCCCCTATTACGGGGATTCTATGCCCTCCTGCCGTTATTAACACAGTATTGCTATGTCTATAATGCTTTTTTGGTGCCCATTTTTCCTGAATTATGTTATGCTGGGAGCCTGTGTCCACGATTGCTTGTAGTGATGTGTTATTTAAGAAAATGGTTATGCTTAATATGCCAGCTGGCATGTCTCCCCTTGTCAAGGTGGCAGGGGTGTCTCTTACTTTTGCCACCTGGAAGCGTTTGGGTATCTTTGCTGGGATTTACATGTTGCAGCAAAATGTCCTGCTTTTCCGCAAGCGTAGCAAACTGGATTGTTATTTCCATTTCTTTGTCCATTTTGGTGGTAGCTTTGTTGTTGTGTAAATTTACGTGGATTATATTGCTGATTTCCTTGGGGTCTTACATTAGTTTGATAGCTGTTAAATGGTGGTTTGTATGTGTTTTGCTGCTGATAGGATGGTTGCCTGTATGCGTTATTAAAAAATGGCGGCCTATGTGTATTTCGGGGCTGGAAAGGTGCCGGTCTGTACGTATTTTGTAAGAATGGCGTCCTCGGTGCACCTTGTGGCTGGAAAAATGTCGGTCTGTATGTATTCTGATACTGAGTAAATGGAGGCCTATATGTTCTGTTTTGCACCTCAGTATTGACAAGTTTCTTAGGAGCTTTATCGATTGTCCTGGCGATTTCTTTTAGTTCCTCTAGTGTTATTGGAGGAGTGTTCGGGACATTTGTTAACCAGTAATAGTGATATTTATTCTCTTCTGTCAGGCCCTCATTAAATATGTTTGTAAATTCTTCAAAATCCATATTTGTTTTGTAGTCATTGTATAGCACCTGTAGCTCATATATGTAGTTTACTACTGTTTCACTTTCTTGTTGTTTCCTTTGTTCCACTCGTTTTTTCAATGTTATTTCATAACTTTTGTCTTCGAATTCTTTCTTAAAATCGTTGCACAACTCACTCCAATCGTTATTTGGATGGTGTGCTGTATATTGATAGAACCATAGGTTTGCCGCACCATCGAGAAATGTCCCAAAATATGCTATTTTTAACGCTTCATCCCAACCGTTTGCTATCGCGGTTCTTTCATAACCTCTCAGAAACTCGCTAGCTTTATTTTGGCACGGATTAAACGTTGGTGGATTTATAAACTGTGGGATAGCAGCTTTCTTTGCGTTTGTCATCGCCCCTAATATAGTTGTGTTCGCCATTTTAGCGAGAATTTGTCTTGTTGCAGGCTTTGGTGGAGCTTCTTCAGAAGTTTCCCCACTGTCCAGTTCCTCCTGGCTATTTGTGTTTTCCTCTGTTGGGTTGATCTTTGTACTGTGTGCCGTTTCTGCCGCAAATGGTAAGAGGTTAATCAGGGTAGAGTCAAACTGGATTTCCCCTACCTCCTCTAGATTTAGTCTGGGTGATTCTGTTGGGGACCTTTGTAAACTCTGTCTTGAGGGTTTGAATATTGCTTCTTCTTCTTTGTCGCTCCCAAGCCTTTTCCTTAATCGATTTCTGTCAAACATTTATTTGATTTCTATTTTATATGAACCCGTTTTAATTATTTTTACAATATAAGTTTCTTTCTTTGTTTCAGATAAGCACATGGACCTCCTAGATGGCGGACCCGTCTTCCGTAGATGACAGCAACTGGACGTACTCAGGCGCGTGATTCGAAATTAATATGTGCTTTTATATGTATATATCTATGCAACGGAGAGCTTGACTTATTGTTTGTTACTTTTAGTTTATTAAAGTTTAATCTTATTTGTATATATTATATGTATATATGCATTTATATTTTATATTAATGATTTATTTGATTTTATTTTTTAATTCGATTGGTTACTTATAACATAGGTTGACTTGCCTCCCTCTTTTACTGATAGTTGACTTGACTTTATTCTAGTAATATTTTTTGACGTGCCCGGCGCCTCCACCATTCTGTCACGACTTGCGTTTTTTATCTGTGACGACACGCCTTACTTAGCGTGTAGGAGAGCAACTCAGATTTAGGAACGCACTACGTCAACTTGAGAAGAGATAATAAAGGAGACACATCGATAAAAACAATAACAAGTTTATTTACAAACAAACTTAACAACGGTTAGATTGTATACTAATAAAGGCGTGTTTAAGATTATAGATGAATTAAGAGTTTACACTATACTCAATTAATATGAAATGCATGTCTTTTCGAGGGAGGCTTAGTTCAAAGTTTGTCTAGCAAGCGACGTCACTATTTTATTAATAAAGTTTATGTGAGCGGGTTGTCTTTTATTTAGGTATTTGTTCTGATATTTATAAGGTAAGACTTTTAAATTTTATCACAAATTGCTAAGGCACTTTAACTACTCTTTGACACTCCCCAAAAACTATCCCTTCACTAGAAGTTCTAATACTTCATAAATTCGACTCTCTCTATACTTTTTAGTAGCCCCCGAATGCCGTATACCTATGCATACGTTCACCCAGGTTAGGTAAGGACCTGACAACCTTATACCTGTGTATAAGTGTTCTCAGTTATGGGGGTTGTGGGATAGAACAGCTAGAAGCGTACGCACCTGTGTGCTGTACGGCAACCAGACTGAGCGGTTTGAGAGACCCAAAAGTCTGATTTACTCGGCGTTTGCTGGCGTATTTATATGTTACAAAATGCTGATGATTGCATCATTAAGGATTAAAGTCGCTCCCGTCGACCGCTCAAATTGTTTATAATTAACAGTGAATGTTTATATAACATTTTTCAAGTTCAAGTTCAAACTTGCGACAGGGTGATATTTAATTAATGATTTTAATTAGTTCACAATAGGCTATTATATTATGTATATTACATTTTATGATCAATATTTCAAAAATATACAATCGAGTACATGCTAACTAATAGCATATGTTTCAAATGCTTTAACTGGATATAGGAAAATAGTATCCTTAGTACAATCGTACACAGCAAGCGTGAAGATGTTAATTGTTCCCCAATCGGATTCCGGGGGAACAGTGGCGAAAGTTTATGAAGATCGGAACGTGGAATGCAATAAGTATGTTTGCCTCAGGAAAACTGGACAACATTGTAAAGGAAAAAGACTAAATGTAGATATTCTGGCAGTTAGAGCTGGCCAGGAAGTGGCAGCTGCGCAACAAGTAATGGCACATTCTATTATTCTGGGAGTAGTGATCCGAAGCATTTGTATGGAGTTGGAGTGATTTTAAATAAAGGTTTTGCAGCCTCGGTTTTAAATTTTATACCTTACTCAGACAGATGCTTCAGCTTAAAAAACATGCAGGAAATATAAACATTATACAGACATATGCACGAACAGCGGATAAGGAGGACGATGAAGTTGAAGATTTTTATGCTGAGCTTGATGATACTTTAGAAGCATAAATACTAATAATATCACAGTAGTTATCAAGTTAGTCAAGGTCGAAGGACACACAGGGTGTTTTGGAATAATAGAGGGTATCGACTGGTAGAGTTCTATCAAGTTAGAGATCTCATGATAACAAATACCTTCTTCAAACTACCAAATCGTAGATTGTATACCTGGAAATCTCCTGCGGATAACCCAGGAAATACAGTTAGAAACCAAATAGACTACATCCTCATTAACAACCGCTACAAGAACGCAGTCAAAGCTGCAAAAATATACCCAGAGGCTGACATTAACTCCGACCACAACCCAGTCATAGCTAAACTTAATATAAAGATGAAAAAGATTACAAAACTCCTTAAGAATCTTGAAATCCATGACACAAGAAAGATACCAATGAATGTATGAGGGACATTAACACATTGAATGAAGTCAGTGTGAAGGAAGAGTGGAAGCAAATTCAAACGGGGTTAGAAACAATAGCTAAAAAACATCTAACAAGAAAGAGAACCAAGAAAAAGCCCTGTATAACATCAGAAATTCTAGATCTTATGGAAGAGAGAAGAAAAAGTAAAGACAATAAAGATGAGTACAAAACACTACATAAGACAATACAGAACAAGGAGCAAGGAAACAAGGAAGCAAAAGAAGAATACCTAGTAGCTCAATGTGAGGAAATAGAAGTACTAGAAAGGAAATTTTACAGCTTTCACATGCACAAAAGGATAAAGGAAATGGCTGGATGTAACATGGTCAAGGCAGCTAGTATTATCAAGGATGTTTGGACCAAGGTTTGGACGTATAATAACTGATGTTGAGGACAAACTTGAAAGATGGAAAGCATACCTGTCAGAACTCTTCGATGATGAAAGACCTCCAAAACCGGTTTTAGAATCAAGCAATATGCAGCTAAAAATATTAAGAGCAGAAATGGTATATGCTCTGGAAATTAGGAAATCCGGGAAAGCTGTTGGTCCTGATCAGATACCCATAGAGCTTATCAAACTCTTTGATGATGATGTGATATCCTGCTGAACCTTTTTAATCGCATTTATAATAAGGGAGAAATTCCTAAACAATGGTTAACATCCACTTTTGTGCTCGTACCCAAGAAACCAAATCCAAGAGAATGCTCAGATTACCGAACCATCGCACTTATGGGACACACTTTAAAGTTGTTCTTGAAGATCATCCACAAAAGAATTTACAGAAATTTACTCGAGGAAGACATAAACAACACACAATTTGGATTCCGCGAAGGACTTGGAACACGAGAGGCGCTTTTCGGGATTAACGTTCTTTTCCAGCCCTGTCTTGATATAAACTAAGAGGTGTATGCGTGTTACATCGATTTCGAGAAAGCCTATGACCAAGTGAAACATGACAAATTACATCGGCTGGCTGCTCGTCAGTAAAAACATTGACTCAGACGATGTTAGAATAATTAGTAATCTATATTGTATAGCTAATACAATAGTAGAAAACCAACCTACTGAAGAAATGGAGATAGTGTGAGACAAGGTTGCATCCTAGCGAAGCTATTTTTAGGGAAACCTTAGAAGATGAGTCAGTGGGAACAGTTATAAATGGAGAAGTGATTAATAATATTAAATATGCTGATGACACCGTCTTGTTAAGGAGCAAACTTGAAGACACGCAGCACTTTTTGGAAATATTAAATGAGAGATGTAATGAATACGGACTAAAAATTAACTTTAAGAAAACCAAGTGATGGTAGTTACAAAGTTCCGACAGAATCTGAACCATGGGAACCTGACGGTGGCAAACACGGTCAGGTGTTTGCCACCATCATTTAGGAACTTGGGTAGAACAAACGAGTGATCAAACAAGAGAGATAAGAACAAGGATATAGATAGCCAGAACAACATTAAATTTATAAAGATGAAAAATTTATTTACGAGTAGGGATATAAGCATGGAACAACAAGGATGAGGATGATTCGTTGTTACGTTTTTTTCCGCGCTTTTGTATGGAGTTGAGGCTTGGACCCTCAAGAAAAGCCACATGGACAAACTGCCGGCCTTTGAAATGTGGTGCTACCGTAGAATGTGGCGGATTACCTGGACCGATAGAATTACTAATGCCGAAGTGCTGAACTGCATCCGGAGTGTGAAATAGTTAACACCATAAAAAAGAGAAAGCTTCAATATCTGGGTAATATAATGAGAGGACAGAAATACACACTTCTACAACTGATAGTCCAAGGAAAGATTAGTGGAAGGCGGAACATTGGCAGACGCCGTGTTGGGATTGGTTTAATTGTAGCGATGTTCAACTGTTCAGAGCTGCAGTCAACCTGGGTCGGATTGCTGCGATGATAGCATACCTCCGATAGGAGATACACTATAAGAAGATGAAGATCAGCGCTGTTGCAGCTACCTATTTTTTTTCTTCATATGCTCTGTGCAGATCTGGACAGCGTTCCGTATAAAGCCATCGAATATATGAACTGCGATTTAAAAATAGATTATAAACTATTTGAAGGGAAGATATCAAATTTGGTATTATTTGAAAATAGTACTCGCCGAACTTAAGAGGAAAAGATAGACGTAGAGTAAGATAAATTATAAGTTTAAATATAGTTTTACCTTTCCCTAGACAACAAGAATTTTTATTTTATTTTGGTGTTAAGAAATACTTTAATAAATTTGAAAAAAAAAATACATTTAAGAGACATTAAATATGGTTTTTTTCCACCGAGCATTCAATAAGTCGGGAAGCTTTCAATCTAGCAACCGATATATCGGTACATACATATAAATCCGCATATTGACAGACAATATATCTTAGTTCCCAGTGTTGCATTACCTCATTTAATACAAAAGTACAACTGGATGGAGTGGAGACAAATTTAAATATATTGAAAAACATGCCTATGTACGATGCAATCTACTAGTTAGATAAGCTACCAGCTTACGCATTGTCAAATCTATTATCGTAATCTTTCGATGAGAATGCATTAGAGTGCTTAATACTAATCAATGAAAGGAGGTAAAAATAATGTATAGAAGAAATGAGTAGAAAGATTTTTTTTTAAGATACTTAATTAAAAACTTGACTGGCATTGAGGGTATAATGTTCATATGTCGTTTTTTTTAATTGGTGTGGAGGAGTTAAATCCACTAAAGAGTAGATTGGTACCTAGTTTAAAATACAGTACTCAGCAATCACTTTCCTTAGCCTACAACGATTATTGCTCTAAACAATATTAAAATGGGTTAATAGATTTATTATAATGAAAAAATGTGAACTTAGCAAGCTTTTATCACAAATCGCAACTGACAGTTATGAATCTAGCAACGGTTTTCTTAGTTATGCATGATGGACAAATAAAAAACAAATTCCAATATCTTGACAGCCATTGGATGTGGAGAGTGGCAACTATAGGTATTATTAACACCTTCATTTATATATTTCAGATATCATATAATTATATGAAACACTTATTTTGTAAGATATTAAATTTACCTTTTTCACAAATTTCACATTTAAATAATCTAAAACTCTTCGGTCTGCAATTGACATTTTCCTTGTAATGTGAACACAACTTTGTTTTACTAGTAAAGGTTCCACCACACGCTTTGCAGACGGGAATCACACTGTTTGACACATCGTCTTCCTCGTCACTTTCTATTATTTGTTTTGTTCGTCTGCGTGTTTTTCTCACAACTGTCTTCTTCGTGTTCAAGGCATTTTTTGGTTTGCGACCACGCTTCCTTTTAAGAGGTTTTTCTTCTTCACAGTCCCCTGGAAAATTAATGAGATGTTTCATTTTGTTGAATGACTCTGGGAGATAGGCTTTGCATGAACTTGTCTCCCATTATCAAATAAAGATACATAATTGTATTGCTTCAGTTTCATTTAATTTTAATAATATTTTGTTACCTTTGCCAAATAAGGCTGGCCATGCACTTCAAAATAACTAATTGAGAAGTATATTAAAAACTACATGAAATTCCTGTTAAATATTTAAAATACATAATACCTAATAATAAATCTATAATACCTTAAAATAGTATTTACTAAAACACCTTAGTAAGTAATAAACTCAATCATTAATGGCATGTAACTGATTGGGAAAAGGTAATCTAAAATTTACATTTTGATATTTAATGGATCCATTAAATCCTTATTTTATCTTTGGAAAATAGAGATGATTTGCGTCCGAAACGTAAAGTGTATTTTAATAAGCTCCATTAAGGCTAATAAATTGGACTAGTACCAGTTTCCACATTACATGTGAAAGGGGTGTAAAAGGCAAACATTTGCAACGAAAAAAAAATTAATCCGCCAAATACAGAACATATTATCTACCCCATGGAGTGCCAGTTTAGAGCATAATAATTTATATTTAAGTTTAGCTTAAAGTATCTCCATTTTTTGTGGGAATGTTCGTTAGCTAATAACATTATTTAGTGTTTGACACAGTATTGCTATATTGAAAAATGAAACATTATTGTGGCTTTCCCACAACTGAAAAGACAAGCAAAGAAAAAACGGCTCAACGTAGTTTGAGTCTTTCACAGTATTGATACATATATACACTGAGCGGAATTAAAACCAGGCACCTTAAAATATTGACCAAATTAAAAGTCCATTATTTTTTTTTGTTTTTGGGCCGATTTTATTGACCTTTTTAACAAAATGCTGATACATTTCTCAATGTATGGAAAAATCAGCAGTAAGGTATTTTATATGAGGAAACCCAAGATGTTTTTGGTGAAACTTTTGAACACCCGGTGAAGTGATTAAGCAGTGCAAGATACTTGAAAATGTATTCTCTACCAAGACGCATTTTTCTTTCTCAATAATTCGTTTGTTATTTATCTCAATAGCTGTATTTCTGGTGAAGAAGATACAAGCCTTTAAAGAAAACATTCCACATTTTAAAGAAATAACTTTTCAGTTAAATTATTCACTAGCAAAGTTATTGAACAAACCAAACTTTTACCAAATTATTATATTTCGCATATAGTTTGGCGGATGATATTCATGATTAATTAGTATCTAGTTCGTTAACTCAGATAATAATTGACAATATTATATTAAATATAATGAATATGTAATATTATCGTTTATTTAAATATGCTTGTTACCGGTTTCTTCTTTTGGTGACATGAAATCTGGTGTATCTTCACAACTATCATATTTATTATCAATAATATCATTGTCTCCGTCATAATCTTCCGAATCTACCATATACTCTAGTTGCTTTAAATCTTCATCCAATATGTTCAATTTGGCCTCTTTTTCTTCAGTTTCCAATACTAATCTTAAAATGTTATCATTTGCCTTACATTTGTCAGCAAATCTTTTGATTTCATGAAGGTAGTTTGAACAGGTTATGCAAATATTTTTTGGTAGTGCGTCATTTGTGGAAACCTGAAATAACCCAAAAAACGATCATACATCAGAAACATTACATGATTTAGACCACTGAATCAAAATAGGGTATACAAATGCGATACGTATATGTTTCAATCGCAGTACATGTAAAAATTATTAAAAAAAAAACTAAAAAAGAAGCTAGACACCAAATAAACCAGAGAGAACAAAACTAAAAGGAAACGCGACAATAAGCGTCGGCACATTTCATGTTGGTGTACCCCTTTTTGGTGATCTTGACTCTGCTCCGTTGACAACAATGCCACTAAGTATCGGGAGAAAAATGTTTTAAGCTAATGACAATGATATTTGATCACCTGAAATCGGCTGATAATATTTTGGTTTTGACAATTATACCCTTTGTGCTTGGACATGCGCATACAAAATGGATTGACAGGCTATGGCCTCTCCTTTTAAGGTTTTTCCTATCTGACTAAACCACGGCATCAAGCTGATCTTCGACGTGGTTATGGAACATTTACAAGCTGTAAACACTCTCATAGGGAACTGCGTCGTACAGAACAAGACATGAAAAGGTTATGCTGATTGTGGAATAGACCACCGATACATTACTTTCATATGTGAAATTTTCTTCATTCCCGAGAGTGTCGTAACGAGGGCGGTCTGTCAGTTCGAGGATGACGCTCCAGATATGTTGAAGACGATCATCCTGTCGATACTATCGAGGGGTGTACACAGGCAACTTCATGGATGGCACAGTAGAGTGCTGATAATGGACTGCGATTGAACTCCAACGAAAATTGGAATCATGGTTCTCTCGATAAGAGGGGATCAGGAGCAAATAGTTAAAATAAATAACAAGAGCATACCTATGGTACAGCTGTCAGGTTTTTAGGTGATACTTTGGATTCACGTCTGAGTGGCACAAACATATTGTCTTCTTGTGTTTCAAATTAAACAGTGTGTGTGCTTTAATACGCAGGTTAAGGAGCATAATTTCAATGGATTAGTGAACACATTACATTCAGTCCTTAATAAGTTACGGATGTATTTTCTCGCGAACACCAAATGAGGAATTTTAAAAACTTTAATACGAAAAAAAATAGTGCAACGTATTGAGAATAAACCAATCACGCCATATTGGTTTGCTAAACTGGATATATAATGACTCCTCCATCTTTATTTTTTGATTCCCTAATTATGTTTATACATAAATCCTGAGCTTTTCGTTCGTAATAATGAGTACTATGGCGAATGCATATGGAAACATGGAGAGGAAATGAACAGTTGCGGCTTATAGAATAAATAGCATTTTATGAATGAAGTTCCTACTAGAGAGCAATTCAAGCCTATTAGTACACTGTCTGATGAAATAAAGGGCATTAACAGTATAAATCCGTATAAAGCAATATACGTAATTTTTATATGCAAAGAGTAAGTGTTTTTCTTACTTTCAATTAATGTATGTATATGTATGTTTTCCCCGTGGGTTCTGATAAAATTACAATTTTTACTATTTTAAACGAATACTCTCTTTATTCTTTATCACCACTAGATCTTTACAATTCAGAACTCAATGATTATCTGCCTGCAACTCGCCTCTATCCGCTGATATACAGTCTTAAATCTATCGCGATTACTCCGGACGAAGCGAGGCCTCTCTATATTATTATCGACCAGGCATCGGGAGAATTCCACAGTTCCAGAGTCTTCGCGGCCTCATCGCCGGCCTCATACATAGACCCGAGAAGGCTAGTTCTATAGGGTAGCACAAAAACATTCGGATGGTTGCTATCCATGACATTGCCTCCCTCTTAACCCTGATCGTCCCGATCAGCTACTTTATGTCCGTGATATGCTTTGAGCCTGTCGAGGTGTACAACTTTCAGTTTGCTTCTGGGGCTACGTTGAATTCTATACACTACGTCATTAATTATTTTGATGACTGTATAGGGCCTTTCCCATACCGGCTTTAGCTTGGGAGATCTTCCTTTCTTCCTTTGCAGATTATATAACCAGACTTTATCGTTCATCTGAAATCCCATAGAGTTAGCTTGGAGAGCATATCGAGCATTCATTCGGTCACTGGCGAGATGTTCAAACGGTAGTTCTGCATCATTATGTTTCATCTTCCCACTAGATCTTGTCTGAAGTCTTTGACTTGACTGCCGGCACCATGAGTTCACATCCTGGCAGTAACTGGCCCAGTAAAATCTGTCGCGGATCTTGTCATTCGTTCTGTTAACTCCGGGATGAGCACCAGACTTTCCATTATGTACTTCTTCCTAGACTTCCGATGCCCTCTTCCTTGGTACCACTAAACTACGTCTTCACTATTTTTCCATCGTTTAAGGAGTCCATTTTCAACTATCAGGGAGTCCCGCTGAGCCCACAGAGATTTACAAGTAAATCCCTTAGTTGAAATATCTCTCCAGCTTGGTCTTGGTTGACGTTCTTCTTTAACTTTTAGCAGTAGTGCTATTTCGCGATCCCCAAGCTTATCTTTCTTTAGTTGCTCTGTGGTCCACTGCTGATCAACTTTAAACTTGATTTGCCTAATGGTCGTTGGTCTATTATTTGGCAATGTTTTTAATTATCCTTGCATGACCTTCTGGATAAAGCATCTGTATTATTAAGCCCTGTTCCTTCCCTGGCTTAGCCTTAAAATTACATTGTTTTGACTCTTCCTGACTTGACTCTCTTGATATGTCCAGTCCTGCCACATATATAGCGCTGATTTGAAACATTTGGGTTACGTGGCCTATTTTCTAGTAGCTCCCGGAATCTTTGTACTTGACAGTCTCTTTTGAAATGCCCAGTCCTGCCACATCTAAGCACTGATTTCAAATATTTCGGTTACGTGCCCTATCTTCTAGTGGCTCCCGGAATCTTTGTACTCGACAGTCCCTTTTGAAATGTCCAGTCCTGCCACATCTATGGCACTGATTTATAGCATTTCGGTTACCTGGTCTAATTTCTAGTGTCTCCCGGAATCTGTATTCGACAGTCCCTTTTGAAATGTTCAGTCTTGCCACATCTATAGCACTGATCTGTAGCATTTCGGTTACATGGTCTAACTTCTAGTGGCTCCCGGAATCTCCCCGTAGTCTGAAGAACTTCGGCTGATTTCTTCAAAATACCGCCCATCTCAGTTAGTTCACAACTGTTCGCCAGCTTTTTTTTCCTGGTAACTTCTGCTAGTAGATTCTTCATTTCTTTCTGTACGTCTCCTACTTATTTTTGTATATTGTTCCCTTTTTCTCAAATTTCTCATTTTGCCCGTCCAATATTTTCTGTAATTTTTCTTGCTCGCCTACAATTACATTCACAATCCATCCATTTCTGAAGCTGGTCCTGTTCTGCTTGCCTTTTATCTTCTTGGTCTTGTAAAATTTTCTGAAGCTGGTTCTGTTCTACTTGCCCCTTATCTTTTGGTATTGAAAACTTTTCTGAAGTCGGTCCTGTTCAGCTTGCCTTCTACGTTCATCCTCCTCCTGTTCCGCTTGCCTTTTATCTTCTTGATCTTGTAACACTTTCTGAAGCCGATCCTGTTCTGCCTGCCTTTTGTCTTTTTGGTCTTACAAAATTTTCTGAAGCCGGTCGTCCTGTTCGATTTGCCTTTTATTCTTCTTGATCTTGTAAAATTTTCTGAAGCCGGTCCTGTTCTGCTTGCCTTATACGTTCATCCTCTTCCCGATATGCTCGCCTCTCAGCATTTAGATTTTTCATGAAATCCGCCAACATTTTATTTATTTGCTCCATTTTTGCCGTTTGTTGCCTTGTATTGGCCATAGAATGTCATAAAATGTTCACAGAATCCACCAATCAAAACGTTCTCGTTGACGTACTTGTATCCCCTTTGCGCCTCGAAGAATAATACTTCACAAGTCCAGTCTCTTCACAATCCAACAATTACCACTGTTTGGTTACACACTGGTTCTTCCCGTGGGGTCTGATAAAATTGCAACTTTTACTATTTAAAACTAATACTCTCTTTATTCTTTATCACTCTATAGGATTAACACACTAGACTACTTTTATAACTTTACAACTACGTATTAGATTTTTACAATTGAGTGCTCAATGGTTAACTCACGGCAACTCGCCTCTATCCGCTATTTATATAGTCTTAAATTTATCGCGATTACTACGGACGAAGTGGGGCCTCTCTATATTATTCTCGACCAGGCATCAGGAGAATTTCACAGTTCCTGAATCTTCGCGTCCGGCGATAACTCATACGTAGATGCGACAAGGCTAGTTCTATAGGGTAGTACAAAAAACATTCCGATGGTTGCTAGCCGTGACAATATCTATGAAATGGCAACAACATGTAAGATTATACTTCACAAAGATGCAGACAAATTTAGAATAAATCACGAATTTGACACTGAAGGGTGATACCATAGCCTAAAATCTATAAACAACCCCGCCTGAGTATGTTTATCAGAGATAAATTGGGATTACTGATAACCGGCGAGGACTTAAACCATTTGCCGCGCAAACCGCCAATGATATATTCCTAATTTCAGAGATAATTGACAAAACCATAAAGAAGCTGAAATTGGAATATCCCAACATTTCAATTTGTGACCAATCTTAAAAATACCTTGGACATGCTACTCAAGACAATCAGATTGGTGAGCTCTAAGGAGAAACAAGCGTCACATTGAGCGGCAATTGGAAACTTCATAATTCTTTGATCCCAATATGCTTAAAAACAAAAGCATTCAATCTTGATAATAACAGTTAGCACACAATTACATACAACGGATAATGAGGATACACTACTTTAAACAAGAAAAAAATTAATAAAGCACACCTTACACAGCAGGCTTTAGAACGACATATTAGGAGACATAAATTCAAACCTAGAAATAAGGAGAAAGATAGGTGTTGCAGACGCTGTGAGACTAGCCATATTGGAAGAACAACAACATCTGATGATCGATGGATCAGAAAAATCCTGCATGGAGGCCAAAACATGAAGCTTACCGAAAATGAGCATGACTATCAACGAGATGCATCGATTATATAAAACGCATCAAATCGAACTGGATGCAGACGACCCAGAATAGAAGCCAGTGGCTAGTGGACGCAGCTAAGCTGATGATGACGTAGGAAGTATTGGAACTTGTCAAGAAACTTTATGTATATCTTCCCTTAACTAGTACTAATACATATTTGCAATTTACCAAGGGGATAATGAAATTATCATGATTTGAAAACAAATAATACAATACCATGATTTACCGAAAATCCGTTTAATATAATCCAGTATATCCAGTTAATATTAGCATATTGGTCTGAATTAAAAAAACAGTAAATAGCAATAATAAGAAGAAAAAACAACTACAAACAAGTTTAAAATGAGTAGGTACTAAACTAAGAATAAGAGGAAAACTTAAATCTATATATTTGACCTTAAATTTGCAATAAAACCATTATCATTCCCCCGTTAGTTTAGCCTTTAGTGTATTTTTAGATTGTTTTATAGTGGGTGCAGCTTTATTTTGGTGTGGAAGTTTATTAAACTCCAACAGACCCTTGTCATATTGATATAGTGAATTCGCCGTACTTTTATTTATTTTTAGTTGTGGCATAACAATTATCTTTATTGCTAAATTATTTAAGCTAAATTTAGTAAATAAGATAAAAATTTTCGCTTAAGCAATGAAAGTAGCGGATTTCATTGTTTCAAAATTAGAATGAATTGTTACATGGTTTCTTAATTTATGGGTCAAGTAAGCTGATGTTAAGCCATTTTGAATTTATATATTATTAGGATCATGTTCTGAGAAATAAGAAATGTATCTACAGGTAGCCAATTAAGTTTTTTTAGCATACTAATAGAAATGACCCATCTTTCTTTGAGAATGATCCTCATTGCTCTGTTTTGCAATTTCTGAAGCCTATTTTGCTCATTCTTATTGCCTAAATATAATACTGATGAGCTAAAAATAAAATGAAGCAAGACTAATATGTTGTAGGTACTAACCTTGGTCCACTGAGATAGAGTACATGTGAACCTAGACAAGAAATTTGCGCTTTTTGTAATTTTTCCAGTTATATGTTCTATGTGATCCTTAAATGAAAGAGTGTGACTGATAATAAATCCTAGGTATTTATGTTTTAAAATCAGTTCAATTTTTACATTACATAACATTACCTGAATATTTTTTACCATCACAGATTCATGCACATTTTTGATACCAATTAGCATAAATTTTGATTTTGTTGCATTTAATTACATTTGTTTGCTTTAAGGTTAGTGAAATTCTTTGAACAACAGAAAGTCAATACTACCATGGGTATTTTGAAATATTATTGATTCGTAAGTAGAAGTTCATTCTTGAAGTGGAGTTGCTATTATAGCGAGTTAGAAGAAGGGGGAAGACTTTTCTCCACAAATGAAAATGCCAATTACATACTTTACATAGCAAATAATGTTTGCTATGTAAACATACAACATTGTAGCTAAGTAGTGTGTGAGTCTGATGATGATGAGTGAACTCATCGAAATGCATAACTCTTGAACTAAAGATTGGCATTTTCATTTATGGAGAAAAGTCTTCCCCCTTCTTCTAACTCGCTATATTATTGATTCTTTTGATGGTTTTCAATATAATGGGGTTTTTTCTGGGATTTAAATAAGGCATTCGATTGTGTCTCCCATCATGTCCTCCTGAGTAAGCTGAAATTATAATTGTGGTTTGGGCAGTATTGACCTTGTAGACTCCTATCTGCAAAATACACCCCAGATTTTCAGGTTGGAGTTGTGTTCTGTAGAGAGTCGTAAATATAGTGCCACAGGGCTCAGTCTTGAAGACTTCTCTTTCTGATCGATATTTAGATATAAATGTACTGTGTTCTGGAAAATGCATGGCTTGTTGATCCCGATCGTTTGCAGAGCTGTGTCAGCAGAGACATTGTCAAAGTAAAAGAATGGTGTGGTTCAAACTATTTAGCACTTAATGTTTCGAAAACAAATATTATATCCTTCAAATGCCAAATAAATCGCATATCTTTAAATTCTGAGTCTATATAGAATTTACAGGTTGTGAAGTTCTTGGGATTATATATAGATTGTAAATTAAGGTTTGAACCACATATTCTTAATTTAAATAAGAAACTCTCTAGTGCATGTTACACATTAAGAACGGTTGCTCGAGAGTTGGATGGTATTATGGCGAGGAATGTATATTTTGCACTGATCGACTCTCAGTTGCGCTATGGTGTATATTATTGGGGTTCCTGTACTGATCAGTTGTTCAATATGGTGTTTGTTCTGCAAAAGCGAGCTATTAGATTCTTGTGTAATATTGGGTTTAGAGACTCTTGCGGACCTCACTTTATTCAATAGAGAATTTTAACTTTGGCGTGCATATATATCTTGGAATCAGTGTGCCTCATGCATGTAAAGTTTGGATTAGAAGTTGGCTCCGCTCGTGCTTATAATACTAGTGCTTCTCATATAATGTCTCTACCCATACCCTCCTCTTCTCTAACTAAAAGATCTATTATATATGATAGCAAAAAGCTCTTTAATCATTTGTCATTAATTGTTAGAAGAATCACAAACAAAGAGCATTTTAGGACAGAGGTGAAAAATTTATTAATATCAAAGGCCTATTATTCAGTGTCCGAGTATTATAACGACTCATTTGTTAAGTGATTGTGTGTTTACTTGCATGTGTTTTATTTTTATATTTTATTTATTGTCACAATGGATTGTTTTCTGCATATATCTTTTATTTAAGTGTATTTTTTTAAATATTTAGAGTAGGTAATGTTTATTGGGTTATATTTTAAAATATTTTAATGATGCCTTTTGCAGATTTTAAATCACTTTTATGTGTTATTTTATGATTATTGGTCGTTTTTTATGGACCATCTGTACTTAGGTTAAGATGCTTTGATCATAAGTTGTATAAACTTGAATCAATAAAGCTATTTTTGACTTTGACTTTGACTTTTAATGATAGAAATAATCTTGACACAGGATTTTTTTTTAAATTATCTGATTACGGGGGATTAAAATATCCTATTCAGTTTTTAGTTGAATGTTTAGTAAAATGCTATACCTACCTGTTTCCATGCTTTAGTTTCAGCAAGGTATGAAACAATTTCCTAAATGTAAATTGCCAAAAATCAGTTATTATTCACTTAGTGCTAACAGACTGAACTTATAGACAAATGTGAATAAGAATAAAACAAATACATTTATCAGAAATCTGGGTTAAATTCCTTACTACTAATACTACTAAATAATTACATCAAAGTGTTAATCGCAAGCTTAAAAAATTAAGCAGTAAGCAAAATTTATAGCACTTTTCTTTTCTTAGAATAGTATTTTTAAGTTATGTTATGAAAATTAATGCTGTATTTTATCGTTTGCTATACAATTGCAAAATCGTGTTTTATTACCAAAGAGTTTTATTTTTTTGGGCTTTAGACAGTTTTTTTTCTTCTTCTGAAATATTTTATAAAATATATACCGTTAAAGCACATAAAAAGTATTTTATTTACTATTATGTTTTGATGTAACTATAAATATATTAATTCTAAAGCCAAAATAATCCAAGCCCTATATATTAATACACGCCAAGATCGGATGTCAACTGAAGCAGAGTGAAACAAGCATGATGGCCCGTAAGTTTCCATGGGCCCCGCTTAAACTTCTCAAAAGATGGCCGGATTATGAATGTAATTTTTTTCAAATGATTTGCATGGCTACATATAGTAGCATCATTGCAATGGTTCATTTACTCAGTTATTTATTCTGTGGAAAATAAAAAAAACTAGCAATTCAGTCTGATTTAAGATACGTAGCTTAACTTAAAACTTAAAACAGTGATATATTACAGATATGACATCATTATCATGTAATAAGTTGAATAACAAACATGAGTCAAAATAAAGTCCCGTTTATCATTCATCAGATTCATCTTAAAAACTGGAACTCTCAGAAACTTGTCTTGAACCAGCTCAAGATTATCTGATATACCTAATAGACGCTATTATTGTATTCTTTATTTAGCAAGCTAGTTTACTCTCACTGAAAAACAGAAGATAGTGTTCTCAAAATATTAATAGAAAAATCCAATAACAAGATATAATTTACGCACACACACATAATAGAACATTTAGGTGCTGGTAACAGATTTTTCTTAGGTATACTTAATATA
>MU182236.1:361140-383714 GCA_016904865.1 Pissodes strobi
TTGATGGATAATCTAGTAAATGAAGTTTTGGATGATTAATTAAAGGTAACTTTGAATGATTCACGTTATTATTAATGTTTTTTTTTTTAGGATATGGATTTTTCCGCTTTAGCCGATTGTGGCAAGAGTTTACAATCAGATTTTTTTTTAGTACATTCAACAGCACACATGACCACTCTCAGTGATACATTTACACAGAATAAAACGAGAAATAAAAGCTTATATTTTTTAATAACATAGAACTTTTTCTTTTTTAATTAAAACAGGTATCAAGAAATATACATTATAATTAAACAAATAGAACAAATAAACATTATATCTACTAATCTACTGGATCTATGCATAATGTTAAGCTTGCCAAATGACCTAAAACACAGTTTTATCCACAATACCGAAAAATAATTTTGCATTCGACGCGTTGCGTTTAGCTTTAATCATCAGGAGATGATTAAAGCTAAACTTAAAATCTGCGAAACTCCATTATATAAAAGAACCAATCCTGGAATCCTAGTGGTCATGCTCAATCAACCAATACAATGGATTGTACGGAATAGGCCTTTTATCTCTATTTAAACTATTCTTACATTTAATAACTTTCATACTGTCGTATGAATACATTATGAATTAATGTTAAATTTTGTATGGTTATTCTATGATCATTATCAAAAACATGCTCGACAACACTTAATTTTTCTGCTATACCATACTTTAAATGAGTTAGGTGTTCTTTGATCTCGTTTATATACATCTTCTAGTTTGCCCAACATATTTTTAGTTACAATCCATGTATCCAATTTCATAAATTCCACTTTGTTCCAATATGTCAATTTCGTCGTTGGACTACTTAATACTTTCTTAATGTTAAACTGAGTTTGCTATACTAATTTTAACACGTTAACTGCCACAATACAATTTTTTTTTGGACCCCATGGGCCACGACCTAGAAATTCCTTATTATACCTCCAGAATCTTAAAAATGATGACAAGGTATCTATTACTTGTCAATAGCTGTCAAAATTTGCGTTTTTGACCGTGAATCAAGTATGTCTCACGTGGCCTGGCTGATCGAAATTGCATAGCAGGCCGTGTGAATCATACGTGACAAAACCTGTCTATTCTCGTTATAATAAGATAAGATGCTCCTTTTGCTATTCTAAAATACCCCAAGAAAAGGGGAGAGCCGTGGCAGCCAAAAAACTGCACAAACTAGATGGAAGTGCATCCAATGCGATAAGTACTACTGCGTTACCTGTTTCACAAAATCACTTGTTTTTTCAAAAGAATAGCAAAGTTATTCTTATATTAGATTTAAGATCTGTATAGTTTGTATGTTGGTACCCATTCTGTATTTTTTTAACATGTAATAGTATTTATTTCATTTTCTCAATAAAAAGCTTCTAAGAATCAACTATATTTAACGTCCGATAGGAAAATTACGTGGGCTAACTGCCTTAATTTGTTCATGAGGCCATGCTTTTTTAACTACCGTGCGTTTATATGGCCAGTGTGAATCGCTGGCGAGCTACAGAGATAAAAGTAATAGTTTGCACGTGAATCACGGATGGTTTACATGGCCTAAATGAATATGTTCCTTGTGAGACACACTTGATTCACGTGGCAGTTAACGTGTTAAACCTAAGAACTTTTTGGAGCGGAGTATAATGAGGAGTATATGGTATTGAGACATATTTTGTAATTTCATCCTGATTAACGAAAGAAGTAAAATAATATATTTATTAAGTTAGCATTGAAACTATTAACTTTTGCTATATTCTTAATTGTCTCCTTTTCATTATTAAATCGTTCTCTGCTGAGAGGAAAGTTAACCATACTCTGTACTAAAAGATGAAAGCTAGCCATTTTGTGTTGGTCACATGAAAGGAGTCATTAGAAATATATCAGTTAGTGGCAGTATTTTTTCTATAAATGTTAAATTTCAGTGTGTTACTATTTATAATTACTAAACTATCCAAAAATGGTTATTGACCATTGTTCTCGACTTCATAAATAAATTTAATGGTGCGGAAGCAGCTGTTGTTTGTTACAAAATCTTGGATATTAGAAGTTTTCGTCTCAAAAATCGCAAAAATGTCATTTACATACCTGTACCATAACCTTGGAAAATAATTGAACTCCTGACTGATTTCATTTTCAAATTTACTTATGAAAAGATTACCTACCTAAGAACGGTGATAAACAGTTGGCCATTGTCATGCCTTCAAATTTTTGGTAATAGTTATTTTTATATTGAAAATAATTTTGATTCCTGCAAAGCTTGGTTAAACCTAAATATTCTTGTTTGATTTCGTTATCAAAACCAAATCCCAACATAGATGTCAAATAAAATAAAATACCGGTATAAAATGAAAATAATCATAAACAAATCGGCATTAAAATGATGTAAAACTTATACCTAAGTTAGAAAATAACTTTCAATAAAAATATTATTTTGTTATTTTGGCAAACTTCCGTTTTTTTTTAGGTGCACTGTCCCTGATCTCATTATTTAGATTTTTAATTCTAAAATACATCCTAGGCCTAAAAAATAATAATTTAACTTTATGATCACAACCTATTTCTAGGGCAAGATTCATTACAATTTTAAATAGTTCTTTCTAGTTTTAATTGTGTCACCATTGACGTTATTGAACATTTTTTCCAACTCATGCACCTTGTGAACCAATTCTTTTCAGGTTTTTTCAGACCACCCTCGTAGACTTGATCAGTCCATGTAAATGATGGACTGGTCTCTTCTACAGTGGGAATCTTCAGTTTATGACATATATATCCTGTTACATGTTCAAGGGCATCATATTTTAATAAATAATTTAACTAATAAATCACACACTCACACACATGAAAAATCAATAATGAACTATTGAATTTACTACAAAAACTAGTTGTAGTAAATTAGAACTAACTAGATATTATTAGCACACATATTACATATACATTCATAGATATATGCGTTTACAGATAGAATCATCACAACGTATGTTCTAAAAAAAAAGTAACCAAATCTTACCCAACTGATACATTGGCCGGATGTCTATCACTTAACCTTAACAAAATATCTCGTTGAGAAGACTCACTCCTAGCAGTTATATATGTAGAAGGTTCCGTTTCTTGCTCGTTAGTGCTACAAATGTAATGAAATCCTCAATTAACCAACGCCATTAAACATACATGTTATCATACAATTAATTAACCTACTGTGCCACAACATTAATCTTAAATCATAACTCTGATTCCGAGTACCTACAACACGAATACACTAAAAAATACTGAATTTTCCTCTGACTTTTTTGTTTCTATGAGTTTTGTTTCAAAATACATAATAAAATAAATAAGGAGAATGATTCAAAATCAATATTAAATACTATCCACACAAATTTGCAACTTTATTAATGTTTGAGCAATTAATAAAATTGTAGATGATGCGGCTAAACTTTACTGGTCCATCCGGCAATCATTTATTTGTGAATAAACTCATAATAATCACCAGATTTTAAAAATTGTCCTTTAAACCTGTTTAGCTCCACCATCATTAATTATTAAATACCTATTAAAAGGTTAGTGCATAAATAAATAATATATTTTAATTTTGACATACCTTGTTGTTTGTGATTGGATAAGTCCTTCTACATATTTGGCACCCCTTTTGGTGGCTCTTTCTTGTCGTTTTTGCTCGGTCCTCGATGGTTGTTATGATTTTGGCAAATTGAGCGTGGGCACTGCATCACACTTTGGCTTAGGCCCCTTTTTGAGTCATAATTCAAAAGTTCATGCATCAATTTTCTTTCAAAGTCGTCGTCCTTGAAATGTCTTGAGCATATTCGGGACGTTTTAGGATTAAAACTATCACTACGGCAACAAGCGTTTACCCACAATTTTAGCGACAAAGTATCTTTAGGGAATGTATGAAATCTAATACTTTTATCAAAGTTCTGCGCTTGATTATCAATGTTATTACAACTGTGCACGGCACAACGCATTTTTAATTGTCAAATTTTCACTTCTTTACCCAATGAGATATAAGACTTTTAGCACCAAACATTGCAAAAAAGTTATAGTTCACACCACACAATATCTAAATCTGATATTATCCACGCAGAAACCGAAAAATAGGAAAAAAGCCCAAGAAACACACTAAGCTCAATGGTAAAGAATACAACAAGACTCTCTTTTTTACGTCACAAAAGTTGACAGCTGTTCGGCTGTCTGCGCAATATCCTACCTTCCCTGTAAAGCAGGACGCCCACAGAATCGGCACAGACCGGCTCGGCACGGCCAGCACTGCCGGCATTCGTTATTAAAGGAGATGCCGTTCCGCGCTGTTCCGATTAAATGGGCGCTGCCTCGTTTAATAACGTACATAGCAACTTATGCCGGCCGTGCTGGCCGGTCTGTGCCGATTCAGTGGGCGTCCTGCTTTATTGTATCATGACACAGCAGAAGCCTGGTCGCGTGCATTTAAAACCAGGGTTGCCAACAGGTTAACACAAAATTCCTGGCAAAAATTTTTTCTATTCCTGGCAAACATCAAATATTAAAAAAAAAATCACTGATATTAAAAAATAACCCCTGAATAATACCTGATTAGGCTTTGCGTTAGCATAAGTCGGTCCCTTTGATGTTGATGGCGCCAATTTTATTTATCCATAGATAAAAGATATTATTTTGTCTCTGATATTAATTTTTTTTTATCCATATCTGGTTCACATAATATTATTCTGTGGTCTGCTTCCTGTCACCATAGATATGGGTTATAGGTTATAGGGGTCTGTCACTTCCACTATCATAGATAATATTCCACTATCACTATATAAATTCTTTTTTATATTCTGTGAAGCGAACACAAATATCTAAACAAGACAAGGACAAGAAGAGTATTATTGACATATTCTGACACTTCGGTTTAATAAAGCATATGTTCATCTTTCTTGTTTGATTCATTTCGCTTGAGCAAATAAAGGATGGCCACAAACACCCATAACCTATAACCAAAGACAATACTTGTCTTTGCTATAACTGATCTAACTTGCTCAGTTCGCAGTTGGAGCGGTAGTTGCGGTTAAAATAATCGAAAGGAACCATAATGAAAGTAGTAATGTAGGCGACAAATCGATATCTCTCTGTAGGGAGGATTGCACGTTGTTTTAGTTATAAATCGATTACCAATTTATAATAAATAATTTAAAAAATAATATATATTTAGAATATTTGTCGTTCCTGACAGATTCCTGGCACTAAATCATTCCTGGCATAATTACTGGCAAGACATATAATTCTATAAAATTCCTGGCAAAACCAGGTATTCCTGGCAAATTGGCAACCCTGTTTAAAACGAGCCTCGAAAGGAAGCCCGTTACGAGAAGCGGCTTCCTGTTGGCCGGGTCACTCATAGATGGAGCCTCAAACTGCTTTCGGCTGCTTCATTTTGCATATCAAGTATTTCTGGTTGCCTAGAAGCCTAGACCTCCTAAAACACCCAGTAATGCGATGTTGACGAATTTTGCAATAAGTTTTATATCATAGGATATGGAATGTTTTTGTTTACGTTTAAGCGGCTGTGTATGGGATGGACAGATGAGCATTATAAGATCCTTTACACAAATAGTGCACTATATAAAAATCGGCCTTTCCCATTGGTCGATTCGCATGGCCCTCCGCTCGCTTCGCTAGCTACGGGGGCTCAAGAAAAGGAAACTAACCAGGTGCTAACCCAATCTAACCCAAGACATACCCAAAATCAAGAAAAAAAAGCTGTTTAGAAACATAATCTTTAAAAAATAATAAAAAAAGCCACCGGGTTTGAACCCGCGTTTTCCAGGTGAGAGCCGACGATCTAAACCTCTACACCACCAGAGCTCTTGTCAGAAATCGATTGCATCACGCAGACATATCGTAATACGAGATGGATCGACCAATAGGAGAGGTCGATTTTTACATAGTGCACTATTTGTGTAAAGGATCTTTAAATGCTTAGGGCTATACTGCCGTGTTAAGGTAAACGGCAGTAAGTGACATTTTTATAAAAAATGAGATATTAACGTCACACACCTTAGCAGTAACTACCGCAACTCCACACAAAGTTTGGTGCATATACCTCATCAAATTACGCTGGAATTGACAGTGGTAAAAAGCAGTAACTCACAATTTAATCTTAGGTGTGATGGTAACAGGCAGTATCTAACTCATTTCCTAGTTACTGCTGTTTGCCTACGCAAATTACTTTGAATACAGATTCAAATTTGAATAAAAATAGCAGTATCTTAGTAACTGCCTTTTGCCTCCACATTTATATTCAATATTATGCGTCATGTTGAGTCATATGGCAGTATCTACCAGATACTGCCATTTTCCTAAACATCACCTGATAAGTTTGTGCACACTTTGTGTATGCTGCAATTAAACTGCAATTTTCAGTTCTCAGTCGTGCTCAGACTTGTTCAGTCAGTTACTCGCCAAATAATAATAGTGAAGTGTTAGTTTGTGCTGTGTTTATTGAATACAAATAAAATGTTTAAGTCACGGGGTCAATATTTAGTGTCTTTAGTTAATAAAGCTCACGGAGAGGCACAAGCTGCAAAAGGTAAGTACCTATGGGGCCGTCAATGAAATAAATAAGTTTGCCGTGGGGAGCACAAGGGAAAGTAATGTAGTGTAATTATTACACATTTAAATGTACATATTATGAACAGTATGTTTTAGACAAATATCGTCTTAGCTCCGGAAATATTACAGGTAGTTATTATATTACTTCAACAACTTTTTTAACTTCTTTCCCTTGTTCGTTGGTGTACTGCTTTCTGGGCAGTATCATTTTATATTGTTATTATTTTTTTTTCTTAAATTCTACTGATTATTTTTAGACCTTCCAACAAACAGTACAGCAGAAGCACCATCTTTTTTTTGAGAAGGCAGTAGTAGCACAAGAATCACGTCAATTTGGTGAGTACTTTTTCCATTGTTATAACACAAGATTTTCTTTATGTACGGGGTGGCCCGTTTAAGCGGGGTCTATACCTTATCTCGAAAACTACGGGGGTTGCAAAAAAAAAATGAAATACCAAAGTGGTTCCTAGTAAAATGAGCTTTATTTTTTTGTATTTTTCTAATCGTCACTTTTTTATATACAGGGTGGTCAAACAAAGTTCAAATTTTTTAAAATAAAACACCCTATATTTTATTCCATTTTTGGATTCTACTTAAAATTCTAAACATATTTGATGTATGACGTTATATCTCTAGAGTTAGTAGTTTCATAACTATAAACAGTTGAAAAAGGTATAGGCCTCTCTTAAACGGGCCACCCTGTACATTAAACTTATTGATAATATTATCAGATGATCCTCCACTATCACAAGAAACCTGTCAAGATATACACGACTGTACTATGATGACAACTGTTAAAGAACAACAACTTCCCTTTTTTGAGACGGCAGTAGTGGCACAAGCATCACATCAAGTCGGTAGGTACTACATAATGTTGTTATAATATAACACATAAGATTTGTTTGATTTTTTAAAATATAGGTACATTAAAATTATTGATATTTTTATTAGATGATCCTCCAGTATCACAAGGAACCTGTCAAGATATACACGAGTGCACTATGATGACAACTGTTAAAGGACAACAACTTCCTTTTTTTGAGACGGCAGTAGTGGCACAAGCATCACCTCAATTCGGTGGGTACTACATAATCTTGTTATAATAACATATGAGATTTGTTTGATCTGTTTAGATAGAAGTACATCAAACTTTTCGATATTTCAGATCCATTTTTATCAGATGACTCGCTAGTATCACTACGAAACGGTCAAGAAATAAACGAATGTATTATGATGACAATTGTTGAAGGACAAGAACTTCCAAGAGTGGCACAAGCATTACGTATCGATGCTATGTACGAAGCATTCATTATATCCATTGTTATTGAACATTATTCATAAAAAATTGCCAAAGAACTATTTTTTAACCAATCTTGAATTTTTTAGAATCGTAAAAAAATTGTGATACTTTTAAACATAAATACTTATTATTATTATAAGAGTTTTACACCATCTTTTTTTATTTCAGACACCCTTTCAATACTTGACCCCACTGATATGTCTGTAGATGGGTCAGTAGAAAACAATGAAGAAAGAGATGAAGCTACTGGATTTTCTGACAATTCAATTGATGATCCGAACTATCAACCTGAGAGTCCAGAAGATGAAAATGATTTGCTTGATATGAACGTACCTGGAAACATGAATGATGGAAATAGCCGCCCACAAAAGAAACGTTTGAGAAAAAAATCAGACAGAATGGAACGAGATAAGAAAAGTCATCAGCTAAGAAGCCCATGTACTTGTAAGAAGAAATGTGTAGAGAAAATAAATGAAACAAGGAGAGTCGCCATTTGGAATGAATTCTATAAAATGGATTACAATACAAGAAGAGCCTGGGTACATGGTAGAATTGACCAAAAGAAAAAAGCACGACAAACAACGGAGGTGGAAATACGAAAGAGAACTAGATCTTTAGTCTACACCTTACCTGATGGTAACGGTCATGTTCAGAACGTATGTAAAAAATTCTTTTTGAGAACGCTTGGCTTCGATGAGAAAAATGATAAGTTTATCACGACAATGTTGAAAAATTTGACACCAGAAGTAATAACACCAAACAATGATAGACGAGGATCGGGAGTACCAAAAAATAAATGTGATCGTGAAATTCTGCAGCAACATATTTCCTCTTTTCACCCATGTATAAGTCACTACCGAAGGGAACATGCTCCTAAGCGTTTGTATTTACCTAACGATATCACAATAAGGGCTATGCACGCTAATTACCTTGAGAAATATCCGGAAAATAAAGTTAGCTATTACACTTATCGGCAAGTGGTCTCAGACATGAACATTAGCTTTACAAAATTGGGAAATGAAGAATGCGACTACTGTATGTTGCAGCTTCAGCATGTAAAGTCGTACAATGAGGCAACAACCACAGCAGACGAAGATTTTGCTGAAAGAGGGGATGGTCTGAAAGAAGATGCAATAGCACACGAAAAACAAATTGATATCTCTGCTATCTCTGCGCTAAAAAATATGTCATCCCTTGAATCTTTAACGTCTCAATTTCAAGCCTCTTGTACATCCTGTGTGCAATGGTTAAAGCATTCCGAAAAAGCCAAAATAGGAAGAGCTGAGTACCAAAATGACGTGGCTCAGGAAAAGATCGAGACCGAAGTTGTAAGAAGTGTAGACTTGCAAAAAGTGATCATGCTTCCAAGGATTCCCGCAAGCCAGAAGACATTTTTTACGAGAAGAATTGTCGCTTTTCATCTAACATTTGCTTCAATGGCAGATATAAAAGGTAGGAGCGCAAAAAAAAACTTATCAATTTTGTGGCATGAAGCAATGGCTGGAAGAAAGGCTGAAGAAATTGCATCTGCATATTGTAAAGCTCTAATGGAGGAAAGGGATGCAGTGAAAGTGCTATATTGGACAGATAATTGCGCCGCACAAAATAAAAATTGGTGCCTATATACCATGTTTGTTACTATGGTCATTGATAAACAAAGCTATGGTAAACACAAATTTAATTGCAGCCTCTGAAGTCACACTCAAGTATTTTGAGACCGGCCATACTTTCATGAGCGCGGATTCTGTGCATCATGGCGTGGAACAGAGCTTGAAGACCTCAAACGGAGGAAACATTTACGACTTCAACGATTTCGTTAAGGCCGTCGAACATTCAAACGGTAAAAAAATGAACGTAGTTTGTCTCACAAATGAAGATGTTCTAAATTGGAAGCCTGGAGATTCCAAGGCCAAATCCAAAAAAACTGATAGACCTTTGCTTTGCGATGTATCGGTTGTACAGTTTAGACGTGGAAGCCGTTCAATGTTCTTTAAAAATAATATGAATGATGTTGTTTTCAAAGAATATGATTTTCTTCGAGTGAACTTCAAACTAGAAATTCCGAGTAAGCTACGAGAGACTTGCAGAGGTGTCCCTTCGCAAAAGAAGCAAGGTATAATTTCACAACTGTGCCCCCTTATGCCTGAAAAGAGACGACACTTCCGGCTTTCATTGAAAGATGATAATGTAGAAGACTTGATAGAATTCGAATAATTTTTAAGTTTCATACCTACTTACTATCTTTTCTTTTCTTCACAAGAAATTGTTATGATTTGTTGCTTTGCTTCTTTTTTGAATATACTGGTTTAATTCTGTATTTGTTTTATTTTCATAGCTGGTACCTACACCTTATCGACATTTACTGCTTAAGCTATAATTTTCATAAATGTAATTATGACAGGGCAAACAGCAGTAACTGCTATGTTTTTCTTAAAAAAAAGTAGCAAATTATTTTTTAACTAAAATAATAATAGAGAATAAAAAAGTAATTTAATAATTTTCATTTTAATATCGAACAAAAAATATAACGTGTGCAAGAAAAAAACTTAAATTGGCAATAACTCAAAATTATCTTTTTTGCACTTACTGCTGTTTACCATATCAGGGCAGTATATTAGTAAGTTTCCGAATCAGACTCTGAACCAGGGTCAACTGTTGGGTTTCCATAAAGCACTTGGCTGTTTTTTTTTTAATAAATCGGAATTAATTTAAAAATCGTAACATTTTCCACTATGCTTTACTAAATTTTTCGTGAGAACTATCTCTCAAGCTACTAACCACTACTTATACCTAGCTAAATAGCTGGAAACGTGAAAGTCGGATCCGTCGATCTCTGAAAACCCCCCATACTGTAAACAAACATAGCCGGGACAAATGTAAAATCTATCGCCTATCCTATCCGGCCTATCGCAAGAACTCAAGTACGAACGAGACGCGAGATGACAATTGATATCGATATAGGTACAATATTTGTTTTGGTTCTTTAAGGAGTGGCGTGATGTGCGAAAAATAGGTTACAAATTTTTAAATTTAGGAAATTTAAAAATATCGTGAGATTTTATTCATTTATCGTTAGTTCGTGAGATTGATTCCAGATTCGTGAGATCTCACGATAAATCGTGAGATCTACGATCCCTGCAGTAATGAGTGATGATTGATGATAAATGCTAATTGCTAAATAAGCGGGCCGGCCGGTAAGAGGCACGGCAACAATCGGCAACATCGAAATTCGCGGAACTTAAAAATCTAGTTTGAGCGACCGGCCGGTCGTAGTGGGGATAACACGTGCTTAGCCGCGATTAAAATATTATGATTTGTCTACACAGGCGACATCTCTTAACGCATTTTTACACCATATTTGCCGTTTCATTCCCATCAGGCTTCTGTTGTGTAACTATATTTTCTGTGATATCAGTCAATATCAAATAATTCTGAGGGATTTTTTTTTCATGAACTATGGAATGGCGCAAGTGTCATAAAATTACCTCAAAACTGGACATGTTGTAAATACGAAAGTCACACTGAAAGGCAGATAATTGTAATGGAAATATATATTAGTGATAAAATAATATGCAATAAAAGTATTCTAATTTATCCTGATGGGAAATATTGCATATTCTTAGATTCACATTTAGTAATAAATCCAAATTTGCGCGTCATAGATAATATTAAATCAGTTGAGGATGTACAAATAATGTTGATTTTGAATCTTACAAAAATAAAAATGTGCCATGGGATTGCACAATATGAAAAGTATCCAAATACCAAAGTAAAATGTATAAAAAAAGTTGATATTTTTAAAAAGTATCGTCACTACGACTGTGAAATAGTTACTTTTAATGAAAATTCTTGTACGGTGTGCAGGAAGGTAAGTAACACACTCCGAGTGGAATCGCATAGGAATAAACTCCTGAGTAAAAAAAAAGATCCACAGTAGTACTTTGAGTAACATAAAAGTCCGACATGAAAGGAAACGTCAGAAAAATTACAAACTATAAGTAAAAGAAAAACAAGAGAAGAAAACAAGAGAGAAACTTACGACACTCCATGAAAAATATATCAAATTGTCGGAAAATGCAATCCAAGGAGACTCTCGACAAATGCAACTTGGGTGGAACAATGAAAGCTATGATTGAGGAATGTTTTAAATTGGGGAAACATCAAAACTGCCATGGTAGGCGATATTCAGGAGACTGGCTACTTACTTGTCTTTTGATCAATATCAGAAGTCCCTGTACGTATAAATTTTTGCGAGTAAATAATATTTTGCCGCTGCCTTCACCTACCACAATAAGACGTTACCTGACAATGATCAAAATGAAGTGTGGTTTAGATGACAATTTTTTTAAAGCAATGGACATAAAAATTAGTAGAAAGAAAGAATTTACAAAACATGGCATTTTAATTTTTGATGAAATACAAGTATGCAGTAGTCTGGAGGTAAATGTTAAGAAAATGAATTATGACGGTATCGTGGACTTTGGAAGGGACGGTGAAATGGAACAGAAAAATAGTTGCCCACTTTTAGCAGACCATGCTCTCGTTTATATGTTTTCATCATTAGGTGAAAATTTTCATCAACCCGTTGCAGTTTATGGCGTTAAGGGTGCTAGAAAGGGTACAACGTTGGCAAAATTGACACTTGAAGTAATAAGGAAATTGGAAAGTTGCGGATGCTATGTAGATGGAATAATAAGTGATGGTGCGACAACAAATCGTAGAATGTGGAAGGAATTTGGAGTATGTGGAGAACTCGGCAAAGTAAATAATAAAATTGTACATCCTTGTCAGCATTCCCGAAAACACGAAACTCGATAGGTACTTATATTTCTCTTCCGACTGGATTCATCTTATCAAATGCGTAAGGTCAAGGTTTCAACAAAAAATTATTCTGAAGGTAGGTAATGTAAACTTTAAGGAAGGATATTTTTATTGGGTCTAAATTTTCTTCTTTGGCCGCCTGCAGGGAAAATTTCATGGGAGCATTATAGAATCTTATTTAAAGAAAACACAAATTTTTCCACTAGTCTTCGCGTTTGTCCAAGAGTCCAAGACTCACAGAAGCTCATGTTTATACTAGCAATCTAATGAAAATGAGAGTAAAATTAGCAACACAGGTAGAGAAATTATGCAGTTTAACATAAAATGTAGGTGTAGTTTTTCGATGCTCCTAACTAAAATGAATTTTCTTTGCTTTTTAGATATTTAGCAATTCGGTGTGTGATGTATTAAGGTACTATAAAGGGAAAGGTATCGTAGCCTTAGCAAATGCAACACCTACTATAATGTTCACCAAAAGAATGAATGATTTATTTGACCTATTAAATAGTAAAAGAAAATATGCAGCTCTGACAGCGGGTAGAGTGCCATTTTTGATGTAAGTTTTTATATTAATACCGCTTTCACGTTTTCTTCTAGCTAATATCAACCCGTTATAGGAGCTCTCTAATCATATGGAATGGCTAGACAATTGGGAAAACAGTAGTAAAAATTATGAAAATACCTTCTTCTCAATCCACTGCACAAGGTTACTTTACAATCAACTGTAGAACTAGCTAGATATTTACTAGAACATTGTAACTCAAGTATGTGTTAACGGGAAAATTAAATCAGGATTGTCTTGAGGTGTTTGTAGTTTCTTCACGTCTTATTATATCTGTGCCAACTTAATTATTTTTCAGAATTTCATCGGAATCGCCCGTCAAGTTTGTGGATAGAACGACCACCCAACGTTTACAACATTCATGCAAGTTTACCGCATGCTATCCTCCTATTGTCTCATTCGACCACCAAAAGTTAGTAACTGCACAATTACGCCGGCATCAGAGTTCCGACCAAGTATAACTTTGGCAGATTCCAAGAATATTTTCGAAAAGGATAGTATGAGCACACAAAATTTCATTGAAGTATTGCAAAACAAAATTAATGTTATAATTGCTCAAGAGGAAGATTTTGATTTAGATGAAGAAATACTTGTAAATGACATTTACTCTGAAACAATAATTGATTCAGTTATTTATTACGTGGCCGGATTCATTGTAAAATCTGTCATCCGTACTACCAATTGTTGTACATGCATATCTTCGCTAAAAAATAGCGAAGTGGATACTGAAAACCTTCCAGATGAAGCTAATTTAACATTAATTAAAACAAGGGGTGCACTGGTACATCCCAGTTCTTACATATATTATTTATTACGAAAATTAGAGCGGTTTCTTTCTGTACATATTGATACGAATGATGTTTATGATTCAACTTTAAAAGACTTCTTAAATAACTGTAGTACTTTTAAATTTGAATGTAAAAGTCACGAATCATATGTGTTGGCATCATTGTTTCATAATTACATATTGTTAAGACTGCAATTTTATTCTAAGCAACGAGATGTACACCTCAAGAAAGAGAGCAGAGAAAAGAAAAAAACTGTCTAAATTACATTCAAAATAAACATTGATTTGTAATAACTGCATTATTACTTTATGCCTATAATGCCTTAAATTCAAATTACTACAATATACAGTAAAATCCGTGAATTGGCCACCTTTATTTATAATTTGAGTACTTTATGTTACCTATATAATAAAACTGACAAATTGAATTCAGCGGCTGATCTGTCTGCAATGTCCGCCTGTCAATCTTGCATTTTTTTCGTAAAAAATCCATACTTAAATATGTTCTATACTGTAATGTAATCAAGGTAGATACTCGTTGATCCAATTACCAAAGTAATTACACTCATATGGTATCATTGAGTACAATAATTATATAATTAGTGTATTTACATTGCCGGCGCCCGTAAATATCGCTCAAAGGCTCGGCCCAGTTCTCCCACTCCCGAGCGTCAATAACGACAATAACGTTACATTTTCATAGCCCGCCGACCACACCGAGTGGATACACTTGTCTTATTCACTTTGGATGTGCCTTATAAAAGTACGCAGGGGCGGCTTATATGTCATATACGTGTGTTATATGAAAAATACAAATTTTTCTGTGAAATTTGACACATAAGCCTTCTGTGTACCTTTGCAAGGCAAATGCATATCAATCCGGGTGTTTCTGAGTTGAAGGGTATTATGTAAAATAGATTACATAGTTTCATCGCGGCACAAATTATTTGGATGTGTGCTTTATGAAAAATATTATTTTTTCCCTCAAATTTGCCATACAATCCGGCCCTGCATACTTTTAGGAGGCAGATACATGCAAATCCGGGAGTTTTTTAAATGAAGGGCATTATGGAAAATAGAATACATATATAGTTTAATCGCGGAACAAATTATTTGGATATAATACACATGCGTCGCAAATTATTTGGATACCTGTGTTTTATAAAAAATGTGAATTTGCTAGGTATCAAATGTGCCATATCAGTTCGCCTTGCAATCCATCAAAATAACATTCTTACTTTCTTATTGCAATACATACTGCCACACGACGTTTAGTTTGTTTATTAACGTGATAAATGTTAGTGGAATATAAATATGTGATTTCTCTAAAAAATCAAAACTCATTGACAAATTTGAATTAATTTTGCATCTGTCTTCAAGCCCATTCAACAGTCACGGTCCCTTATTCACAAATGAAAAACTAAACTACTTATTATATTTCTTCTTTAAGATGTATTTCTAACTTGTTAAATCATCTTTGAAACTGGTTTCCCATAGTCGAAGTGTTCCCCCAAAATTTTAGCCATATTCTATTGTGAAATCGCATGTTTTCTCCTGATATTTCACCAAACTACTACCTTTGACAGCTGTTATTGCATATTTCAAACTTATCAAATTATCTGGGAGCTGCTTCTACGGAGTTCAAATTATGGCCACTTTCTACTAAGAAATTACATTTCTTCTGATGTTTCCGTAAACTTCCTTTGTCATGATAGCTGTTACTGCATGTACCACATACAAAAGGAGTTTCTCCTGTATGAAGCCGGACATGAATCTAAAAATATATATGGCTTATTAGGAAGTATACATCACCTACTTCATCGATACAATATTATACAGCGCGCAACACAATAGGTTTGTTCCAACTGACTAAAAAGCCGTACTTGGGACCGTCATTTCTAGTTACAAATTTAATTTTTAACGACGATAAATAATGTCAGACAAACGACTTATGCTACTGGAAATGATTCTCTCTTGTACGGTTTTCATCATAGACATATAAGAGTTTTATACGTCTATAGTTTTGTGGTCGGTTGGAACATAGACCTATACAACTCTTCAACAACTATAATTATTTAAGGAAGAAGTTTAACTACAAATTTGATAAATGGTTTACAACTTTTTATGGGGCGACACAAAATAAAAATTTGGATCTTTCTACTATTTTCGGTTATCTGACCAAATGACGATCATGTTCATGTTGGACCTAGATGTCCCATTCGCAGTGGTTATTGATGACCGCCAATCATGGGAGAGTAAAAAACTACCTCAGGCCGATAACAGATTGTTCAAAACTAGCAAAAGGAGCAGGATTGGGCATTTCAGGTCCAAACTGTGAGCTTTCCAAACCGCTAGGCAAATATAATAACCATCTTCCAAGCGGAAGTGCTTGCCATAAATATATGTGCAGAAGAGTGCCTCACACAAGGATTTCACAGAAAGCACATCTACATATTCTCACAGCCAGGCGGCTCACAGCTTATGGGAGAGCTTGGACCAGTGGCGGTTGCTCTTAAAGGACACATGGGCACGTGCCCAGGCCGGAAAAATCGTAACAAACAAAAAAATATTTTTCTTTAAAAGTATAGTGACTATTTTAACAGTATGCTAAAATTATATCAGACAATTTAATAATACGATCATATACCATTATGTCATACCTGTTTTCTGTTATATTTATTTATTTATCAACAACAGTTACATACCAACGCAATCATAATATGTTTATCATTTAATAGTGTGTTATTATAAAATGGTATTATGTACTAATACTCCGGCCTGGGGGTGTTCTAACGATCCGCGATCCTACTTTAAACGCATCAAACAGGCTTCGGGCTCGCGCACGCTTATTCCGGGCCCTTTCATAATCCTACATTTTATTTGGAAATGGATAGGCAACCAAAAATACGTTCCACGACGATATGGACATTTACGTTAACTAAGTGAAACGCTGTGGGCCGAACCAATACCTCCTACAACAAGGCCAGACGGCTTACACGTGACGTCATCAAAAGTGGTCTTAACTTATTTACAGGCGTATATTGAAATGTGCAATTTCTTTTAAGATTTCACAGTTAAGTAGACATTTTAGATGCAAAAATCTCGAAAAAACATAACAAAAACTTGTGTTTTGTAAATTTATCTTTTTTATATATGTAGTTTGAAACGTAATTGGCCTAATACAATACCTCCTACAAGCTGATATTACTTTAAGCACGACTATCATGACTGATAATGTGTATCTCATTTTTTTTTTTTAAATCAAATATGAAATTGCAGTTTACTTACCTTTTTCTGCATACCTACATAAATAATATTTAAGAGCTTCCGGCTAAAACAAGGCTGCAAGTCATGAACAGCCTTTAGACGTGCCTCATTCGATTTTTGTTAAAGGAAAACGAAATTTCAAAGCAAAAACCTTTGAATATCCAGTTTATCAAAATAGAATCTACCTATTTTGATAAACTGAAACTAGATACCACGGTAAAATATCACTATAGGTATAAAAGTGTCATAATAGGTAATAGCTTGGGTAATAGTAATGTCAAATTTGATATTGCGTTTTCTCCTCGGTTTTCTCCATCCAAAGAACCTTGCAATCTTCAAATATTTATGATAAAACATGAAAGATTTATACAGGTTTCAAATTATTACTTTTTTATGTTAGATTTGGTATATTACTCGGTATATTATTGGGGTCTAATATTTATTTATTAAAAGTCTCCAGTTTCCTTTTTTCCTTTTACCCAAAATATTATGATTATGTTTAGAACAATAATTATTATTAAGAAAGAAGTGTATTTGAAATGCTGCAAAGAAAAATTTTTGAAACGTCAATTTTTAGGTGATTTTTACAATTTTCAAATGAGTCAAAAGGCTGTTTTGATTTAGATACCTAGTTTAACAACAGCTCACAAAGAAAACACTTTTTATTGTAAATATCTAAAAATGTGTCTTCGAACTCATTAATCAGTTTTTTAAATATAATATAGGCTGTTGAAACTACGTTCACGAGGATATAAAAGAGCCCCACGACTTGAGGAATTAATGAAATTGTAAGAATCTACTACAACACAAGGTTTACCTATTTAAAGTTAAATTTTCTTTACAAAATTCACAACTTATTTTTATTTTAAACAATATGACAGCAATATCTACTTAAATAAGTGATTAACTGGCATTTCAGATCCTCTGCTGTGTCTTGTGAATGTGACAAATTATTATACTTTCCTATACACATATACATTTTTTTTGTAAGGTAATAATGTGACATATTTTAATTATTGTATTTTTGATCACTTTTTGTTGTAACTTTTTTTTTGACTTGTTCCTTTCTACTGTAACTTTGTAGTGCTCGGAATCAAATAAATATCTATCTATCTATCTATCTATCTATCTATCTAAGAACACCCGAGACAAAACCTTTCAGAGCCTCTATAATAAAATGATTAAATATTTTGAGAGCTAATTTAACATTTTGCTTTTTTATAAATGATGGAAAAAGGGCCTTTAAACTACGGGAATATCCATGTTTTAATATTTTGTCTATTTTGTTCTTGAAGTTTTTTGACCACTGAGGGCATATAGCAAACATTGCATTACAGCCTTTATGAGGCATAATTACACTAAATATTACTTACTCCAAAATTAGCTAACAGGAACAAATTTTATAAACTTGCTGACCACAGTGAACAAGAACAAAATAAACTCTTATTACACGAACGCAACAGGTCAACTCCAAACATTTTGGAAAGCTAAAAACGAGGCTAAAAACATGAACTTTAGATTTTTACGGCGAGTTTCCACCGCACATCATTGTTCACATAAATTTACACACACGAAAGTGTAAAAAATTAACAGAAACACAATCAAAATCGAACAGAACAATAATTAAGAAGCCGGTCGAAAGTACGCCATTACGCCAACTGACAGAAGGCACTGAGGCAGTGTTGCCAGATTTAGAGTTAGTTTCATACATTATTTGGGATGTAAACTATTAACGTATATTTAGTTGGACTTTAATTTTTACAGCATTTGTTGAATGACATTTGAAATTATGTTTTTAAATGGAACCAAATATTTATACAAAATAATTAGGTTATTGGTTAGCAACGTTTATTTTCTTAAAGGTTTTGATTCCGTTATTGCTTCACTTTTCGGTTTTTATATATTTACTTTTCAGATTTTAAATATTTATTTATATTTAATATAACTATACTATAATATACCAAAGCAAACTTTTACATTAAGTATCTAATATATTGTTAATTGTAATCTTGGAATCCAAGAATATTTAACGTTTCTTTGAAAAATAATTAGTGGCAAATAGCAAGTAGCACAAATTGTGATAAAGCGCCCAATCTGGCAGCACCGGGTACATGACGTCGAGATGGGAATTGACATTCCAGTCGCCCAGCGTGGCAATCAACGTTAAATACGGAAGTAGGCGCGATAAAATAAACAATACTTTTACTGGGCACCTCTTGGCTCCTCTTAATGCTTTTCTTATGGCAAAAAGTATGGACCACTTTTCATGACGTCACTGCTAATTTCAATATCAGCTAGTTGGCCTAGTTGAAGGAGGTATTGGCCGAACCGCCACAAGAGTCTAGCGACCCGACCAAATTTTCGATACTAAAGGCCACCTATACTACATAGGCTGGCCTTGCGTGGAATATATTCACAAAGAAGGGGGATTCTTTGTGAATGTATTCGCGGAAACACATGCAAGCTACTGTATATCGACTATAATACGGCTTTTATTAAATATATCCTGGTTTTTAGTTAAATAAAGCAACATATTTTGGAAAAAGTGCATCCAAAGTACGGGCACGTATTACAATAAGTAATATCACTTTTCGCATGGCCCTCCGCTCGCTGCGCTCGCTACGGGGGCTCAAGAAAAGGAACCTAACCAGGTGCTAACCCAAACTAACCCAAGACATACCCAAAATCAAGAAAAAAACTGTTTAGAAACTTAACCTTAAAAAAAATAAAAAGAAAACAACGGGGTTTGAATCCGAGCCGCCGACGCCGATAAATGCCGCTGCCGAGTTCAGACCTAACCATCTAGTCCTCTGGACCACCACGCCTTATATGCAAATCGATTGCATCACGATGACATAGCGCGAATGCAATCGCTTGAGTCAACGCCATCTGCACTAGATGGCGCTAGAGTCGGTATCGAAAATTATATCGGGTCTACAGACGCTTGTCGAACCGCCAGCGTGACCTTATTGTTTTTACTGGGTTATAAATAGGCAATCAGTCGGCTGTATTATCGCAGTTTGATTTAGTTACCAGTTTAATTACCATTACGTTAATTATTTACGTAAATATTTGCAACCTTTTGTAAGTTTTAGTGGATGTTTTTAGTTTTCAAATATAAATGCTGTAGATAATATAATTACAACGTAAATAAAAACTTTGGGGCGGCCAATGCAATTTTTAAAAATTGAAGAAGTAAGCAAAACTAAACGCCGAGAACATAGGAGAAAGTTTAATTTGGACATTTTTGAAAAATATGAGTGGATTTGTGGATGTAATGTGCGAGACAAAAAGGCGGACAGATTTTTTTGTGAATAAATAATATGTAGATATTAAGTGGTTTTTAGTATGATATTAGTTTATTTTTCTTAGAAATATAATTATTATTTTCTTTTTAATTAAGTATGCAGATATTATTTACGGTGGCTCCTTGATTGCAATACATTTTCAAAAAGATTTAATAATTCCTACCTTTTTGTGCCCATGTATAGTAACAACCCACGAGCCGCCACTGGCTTGGACATCGATTTTTTTGCACAGATTTTTTTTACTACTGTACCGATTTGAATTATTTATGCCTGGTTTGAAAGGTAACACAAATGACTTTTAAGTGCTTTCAATAAAATGTGTCGCCATTTTAATTTCGCGATTGGCCAGTTATAGGCTTATGGAACTTATATGTTGAAAAATTTTGAAGGAACGAACAGTTCATATGAAGGTGTTTTAAAAATCCATAGTTTATGAGACCATAATATGGTCATATACAGTGTGTCTGCTTAAGTTCGCACTATATGGAAAACTTTTTTTATTATTAATTTTTCGACAAAAAGTTATTCTTTATAAAAAGTTCTGCATGGTCCAAAACCTAGAACGCAACCATCAGATGACAAATTTTATAAGTACATATCAATATGTACGAGGTTTGTCAAAAAACATGATTTTCGCTCAAGAGTAAAGTACCTTAATTAATTAAAATGGTATATTATATGAATTATGCTAAGAATTTTACGAGGAATCCAAAAATAAATTCAAATATAGGGTGACCTATTTGAAAAAAAAACATTTTTTGTTCTCCCTTGTATGTGGGAGATTTTTTGAAACAAAATTTTACGTACAAAAAAAGAATTTTCAAATACCTACATAACCCTACTTTTACTTTTTTTGTGACAAGTAAAATAAAAAAGTTAAAGGGGGCGCCATTATAGTGGATCACCCTGTACGTACGACAGACCTCTAAGACCTCTAAGCTACTTATATTTAAGAAAAAAATGTATGAATTGATATCATTCTTGCTATTATGTCCGGCGTTAAACAGTTCCAGTGTGACAGGCGTCGAAATATTGAATGCTCCTGGGGAACAACATAAACTATTTTTGCTCATGACACTCATTGTTGCAACTAGCAGCCAAACTGCATGGTGATTGATTCAGTAGAAAGTAAAGATTAGTTTAGATGCTATAAAACATCGGGACTCAGCGAGACTTTTTAGTTATGGTGAAAATAATGACGTAATTTTTTAAATTTTTTTTATGAAAAATAATTTACCAGTGCCAAAAAAACTTGTACCAGCCAATATTATTTAAAAATTGCCTCCTAGAATAGAAATAACAACTTTGGTACAAAAATCATAATTTAGTGACAATTTAACCATTTAATATTATGATCTTTATGCTTTTTCGATGATATATTTGATTAGCAAGAGTTTTGATTCACTTAACCAAATTTGACTTTTAATAGAAAAAGTATAGACTTTTCAACAAAAAAAAATGCAAAAAAAATATTATAAAATGAAATGATGAATTTGCTGCCATGTCCGGCCTTTAGCATTGGATCGTTCCAGTGTGCGGCCGGGCGGTGATAGAGTTAGAGACAAAAATTATAATATAAGAACTTATATAAAACAGATGGGTGTGGAGGGCAAAATAAAAATAGCACAGTAATGGGTATGTTATCATTCTGGTTAGGTTATAAGGCCCCAAAATCTATAACTACTTTGGAAATAATTTTTCCAGTGGTTGGACATTCGTTTATACCTCCCGATAGAGTGTTTGAGTTAATCGAGAGGGATATTAAAAGAAAAAGTATTATTATAAACCCCACAGAGTACGAAGAAATAATTCAAAAGTACTCAAAGTACTTAAAACTTAAAAAGTTTTTGAATAATTCAAAAGTACTCTGTGGGGTTTATAATAATACTTTTTCTTTCAATATCGCTTAAG
>MU182236.1:383724-448502 GCA_016904865.1 Pissodes strobi
TAAATTTAATGAGTCCAAGAGATTTTTATTTACCAAAGAAAATCGCGATGTTTTAATAAAAGGAGGAATAAATTACAAATCTGATTTGGGTTTCTCCCAATCAGTACTAAAGAGAGGAAAACTACTTTCGAGGCTACATCCCAAAATAATTGAGATTGGGGAATCTAGTCTAAAAGGGGACAAATCTTCAATTTTTAGTTTATTAAAATAGTTATTTATGCAACAAGTGTGTAAAGTGACCTTTTTTTATGAATGGGAATATTTTCGCATAAGCCGTAGGCGAATATGACAATCCCATGAATAAAAAAGGGCACTTTACACATGAGTAGCATACGAAATTTTTTCTACTACCGAAATATATATGAAAAATAAAAATATTATTAAATTACTTTACGCACTGCCCTAAATGTCAAAAATATGTCAGATTTACTTTACGCACTAGTGCGTAAATAAACTTATTTTACGCACTGCACTCAATTTTACACCAATATTCAGCGCTCACTTGAAACTCGCCAGCAACAAGATCACCGTCAAGAAGAAAAAGAACTAGTTATGGAAGGAGAAAATGAAGAACTCAGAATCTAACAGATTTTTATAAAGAACCTTATTTTGCTTAATGATGAAAATGTTTTTTTGGTCAATGTATTCTATGATTAATAAAAATAAATAAATTATTTTTTGTGACCTTATTTAAAAAAAATACTTTAATTAGAAAATAAATGTGTTGCAGTAATAATTATACATGATACGGTTATGGGTATTTGCAATACCGAGTTGCAAACTGGGTATTTTTAAAACAAATGCAAAACTCAGTATTTTAATTTTAAAAGCATTTTTTTAATTTTTTTGGTAGGATTTCGAATTAAGGAGCACAATTATTTTAAACCAAAACCACTAGAGCTATCTAAAATCAAAATTTTAAACAAACAATACGTATTTGAACTACTGACAGTTTTTTGCGCTTCCTGAAAAATTGTGTAGCTAGCAAATACCTAGTTTTGTATTTAGCGTACTCATTTGGTGGTTAATGTCTGTTGTGTTATTTAGAGCATTAGTTTGGGTATTGTTATGGTAGTATTGTCTATTTTAAAAAGCCTACTTTTAATCATATATAAACACATTGAAACTCATAGACAACCAGCATTACTCGCAGTACTTACATATTATATATTCGCAGTGTATGTGGATCGATAGATTAATGTTATTAAGCTCATTTTTTTAAACGAAAACTTCTTTAGGCACATTCAGCATACTTTCTCTTGGCTAGTGAATAAGACTGAGTGATCTCGAATCTCGCCCGCATATGTGATGCTAAAAAACAGTCAGCGGAGCTATTTCAGTTATCAAAACCTATTGTTTCATTGTTATTTTTCTCGAAAACTTATTACGTCAATTCTGCGATTTTTGAAGTCAGTACTTCTTTGGCTGCGTGAGTAGCCAGTGCATTTGTTTGGGATGTATGCCCCATGTTTTGCCACAAATGCGTCTGCAGGTTTTGCGGCAATTTTATGCAGATGCGCATTCCAGTTAAGTGTTTTATCTAGGGTAATTCCCAGATACTTCACTGTATTCGCAAATGGGATAGTTTCTCCTGGTGGTCTTAGGTTTTCCAGCCTTTTCTTCCTTGTGAACAGTACTATAACTGTTTTGTGCGGGTTCACAGATAGTTGTTCCCTTTCACACCAGTCATAGACCACGGTTAGCACCTCTTGAAGATCCTCTGAGTTAGTTCTTTGTGAGTTGCGTCTTATAAGTATTACTAGATCATCCGCGTTTGCCTGCACCTCCACATCCCACAGCGAGAGGACCGCTAGTAGACCATCCATCAAGAGAGATCATAGAAGGGGCGACAAGACCCCACCCTGCGGGCACCCTCTAACAGCCCTGAATCTGTAGCCCTCCCCCTGTAGGGTTGTTGTGGAAACTCTCAGTTTGACATGCTCCGGATCCAGTTCCTTATCTGTGGTTCAACCCCTCTTTCAGGTTGCGTATAAGGGGTTTGGTAATGCATTAATGAATGCTCCTTCAATGATTAAGAACACGCCCACCGTTGGCACCTTAGTGCAAAATTATTTGCATTTTAAGATCCTTTACATAAGTAGAGCACTATGTAAAAATCGACCTCTCCTATTGGTCCTATTACAATATGTCTTCGTGATGCAATCAATTTGCCGCAAGAGCTCTCGTGGTGGAGAGATTTAGATGATTGGGTCTCACCTGGACGGCCCGGGTTCACACCCCGTTCTTTTTTTTATTTTTTTTAAAGATTGTTTCTAAACAGTTTTTTTCTTGATTTTGGGTATGTCTTGGGTTAGTTTGGGTTTGGGCACCTAGTTAGTTTCCTTTTCCTGAGCCCCGTAGCGAGCGAAAGGCCATGCGGATCGACCAATAGGAGAGGCCGATTTTTACATAGTGCTCTACTTGTCTAAAGGATTTTAAAATGCAAATTATTTATAGAAAGTTGGAAATCAAGGCAGTCTTGGAAGGACTCGATCCTCTTATAAAACTTTCCATCATCAGCATAAGACAGATAAGAGTGAATTTACAATACATGTACAAATATCATTTATAAAAACATTGAAGAACATTGTTGACAGGTGTTTACCCTAAGGTACACCCGAATTAATCTCTATATCTGAGGAATAAATAATTTTTAATTTTTACAGCTTGTTTGCGTTTATAAAGGTAACTCTTAGACCAGTTCGAAAAGTTTGAATAGTTCCTAAGGCCTCAAGCTTTGCCATAAAGATACCATGATCATGATCCACCCTGTCAAAGGCCTTGGAGAAGTCAGTGTAAACAACATTAGGGATTCATGGAAATAAAGCTTGCTGCATGAGCCCAATACGATTGTAATGATTAATTATAATTATCCATTAATTTATGAACAGAATATCATTATAGTTAAATACACAGTAGAAAATAAAAGATTCTTAATACATTTTGAATCCATATAAGCTGCATTCAAAATGATACAATTTATATGCAATAAACATCATACTATATTTTAAATTTACTGAAGGTAACTTTGTCAGTACCTCTATATAATTACAATCATAAAAATGCGTTCTACTTACTCGCCACTGTGTTTTGTAGTTGAAACATTTTTGACAAAATTCGCATTTGTACGGTTTTTCTCCAGTATGTATTCTTATATGAACATCTCTGTGCGCCTTGGTTGTAAACTTTTTCTGACATACATGACATAAAAACAGCTTGCGACTAATATCTTTATGACTTGACGAATGTCGAATTAAAGAACTTTTTTGCCTAAATTCTTTAGAACAATAATTGCAGTTGAATGGTTTTTCACCTAAAAGTTCTCATAAATGAATATTCAACTTGAAATTGTAAAATAAAGCATACCTAATTGCTGTTTAGCCTTACAATGTAAAGTCCGTTCAAGTCTATTGCGCTGTTACGTCATATCATTCCATCTTTCTTTATGCAATGAACGTATGTACTAAATTGGTCCGTCAAATTGGAATCTTTGACATCGATTTGCGTCAATGTCAAAATATCATAACGAAAATAACAGATTTAATTCATTTATTGATTTGTTGGTAGTTGGTTTGTGTTTTACGCTAATAATTGCTAATAAAAATCGTTTTGAGATGCCCCACCGGTTCAGTGAGAAAGAGCAAGCTTTAATTTTAACATTCGTGCATTATTTCACACGTGAAAAAGATGCTGGTAGGCCACTTTTACCCTGGAAAGCTGTGCACAATGTAAGTAATATTTGTTTTCTATTTATTTGATAAAAAATGATATCTCTAGAAAAAATGTATTTTTGATGTGTAAACATCTTACGCGGCGATATGAGGACAAATCTCGGCAAATGAGACGGAAATGTGCAAACCAATTCGACCGCCAGGGCGGTATTATATACAATTTTGCCATTTAAAATCGTTTTAAACGGATTTTAGACGATAAAAAGCATATTATTATTTTAAATTAAACGAACTGTCAAAAGTATTATTCAGATGCCCAGACGTTTAAAACAATAGCCGCGTTCGTTTTTGTCATCTTTTTCCTCGATTTGCTCCAACATTTTGACAGGCACGTGACTTGGGTTTTCCTTTTAAATACACAGAACTCGTGACTGTCAAATTTTCAGAGCAGGTCGAGGAAAAGATGACAAAAACGAACGCGGCTAATATTGTCATAAGTATGTAAAATTGATAAAAACGGAACGTGCTTCGGAATAGAAAACAGGTACAGAGACATCTTTTGGCTAGTGTAAAAAATAACGTACGAGTATATCTAAGACGTACGGATCTTTTCTTTTGACGTCGGAAATTCTGACGTAACAGCGCAATAGCCTTGAATGGACTTTATATGTATTTTAGCCACCTATAAAATAAATATTTACCTGTATGGGTTCTTAGGTGTGCATCCAAATTAGATTTTATATTAAAACCCTTAGCACAGTAATTACATAAGAAAGATTTTACATTCTTCTTATTCTTGAGGTTACATGCCTTTTTTAAAACTTTCCCATCATGCTTCAATTTGTGGTACTGAAAACCAGATCTACTTGAAAATACTTTCTCACATGTATGACACTTCAGTTTCAGCTGAACTCTCTTTTCTGTGAATGCCGAATTTTTCTCTACTAAACCAAGTTTCAGTTGATGTCGGTAAATATGTTGCTTCAATTTGGATTTGAATTTTAATTCTTTTGAACAATATGAACACTTATATGGGGTTCGGACTGTATGAACATTCTGATGTTCTAATTTGTCTCGAATGTTAGCAAATTCTAAAAAAAAAATAATATTTGGTACCAATTTTGTAGACAAGACTACATCTTAATTTATTTAAAAGTATAGTTTTTATATTCTTAATGTATTCATTAACACTTAACCGCAGCCACTCCGCAAACATTACTACCTATCATGATATTACAGTTAGTGAAGAAATTTTAAAGGAACATTTAAGCAAAGTTGTTCCCGAAATTGTGTCTAAGAATTAGTAGTCCACAAAATAAGATCAAATGGTAGGTCAAACTCTTTAAAACTTATTGTGCCTAGTAAACACCTTGACCTAGTACTGAAACTAGAAAACTGGCCACAGGATGTTTACCTTAGAAGTTGAGGTTTAACAGTTCCAGACAGAAACAGACACTAATCCAAACATTTTTTCTCTCTGAGGATTAAAATGTACACCGGGGTCTGAGTCAGATATATTTTCACAGGGGATGGAGCAACCCAACATTCTATTAGATGACAATCCTCGGGAGGCTCACATTAGGATACTCCACCTTAAAATGCCAGAAGCAAAAACAAGAGCATAATGCAGTCTGAACAAGTACCAATATGCCCTTCTGTCAATAGGTGAATACAGGTTCACAAGTGAAGAAAGTAAATAATGTTTCTTAGATGGTTACCAGAAGCCGAGCATATACTGCCGTAAAGACTAAAGAGCACCGAGGAGGGTACAGCAATATTTATTTAGTCGAGATCTTACAGTGATAAATGTGTCATCACACAGAGAGTTATGCGAGCAAATCTTCGAAAACTGTATAACTGTGTTTCATTCTTTCATATAGGCAAAGTAAAAACTGCTATGTTATCTTTATATCGATATCAATCTGCTGAAATACGAACGTATCTGGCAAAATTGCTCTTTTAGATACATTATGCAAACGTTTTGTAAATATTATTTGATGTAGTGTGCAACAAAACGTCAAATCAGTAAATAAGCTTCTTGACAAGGTGGTAACCACTCTGTATTTAAATATGGTGTACAATAAGTTGTAATTGCTCGTATTTTTTGTAATTATTTGAATTTTTTTGTAATTCTTTGTAATTCTTTTTAAACCATTGTAATTATGGTAATATTCTTTAATTTTTTGTAATTTTTGGATTTTTTTATAACTGAGAATTTATTTTTTTTTTATTTTGCCAAATATCTTGTCATTTTATGCAAATATGGTAAATAACTTCTAATTTATGTTGATTGTTTGGTATTTTAAAGTTAATTTTGATTAGTTTTTAAGCAAATAAATACCTATAGCAAGTAGCTAGCGCTTCTAGGCTATTTAATTGATTATCTAGTTAATTATTTCTTGAATTACGAAGTAAAACATGTAAGTACAATTTTTTTAATCTTCTGTAGTTATTATGGTAGTTCGGTTTTAAACTACAAGAGAATAAAAGTTGCGTACACGTTCTTTCTTAAATACATCGTTATCGACTAAAAATAAAAACATATTTTTAATTTATTGTCTTGATTATTATTCCGGTTTGTGGTGTACTTGAGTGTGTATAAGGAAAACTCCTCATTAAGAAGTAATCACTTTTCATTATTTCTTAAAGAGATACCTAGTACTTTATTTTTTACTTGTTCAAAATCTGAAAATTAAAAAATGTGTTAATTTGAGTTAGTATAAGTATAAGTTCTTACTTTTTCTCGCACTTTATGTTGTAAACTTGCTATTATTTAAATAGGTTAAGTCAATACTCCTATTGACTAGGTTTGCGTTAAGTAGCACGCAGAAACATAAGTGAAGAATTATTGAGAAATTAATAATAATATTTCCCATATGGCATAATATATCTGCTGGTCGATGTACATTTAATTTAATCTGGCCTAATCCTGATCCTACTCTTAGTAATGATCGAGAAATGGACGAGCCAACAAAAAAAAACATTTGACGAGGCATTTAACCATTTAATTTTTAACAATCTTATGGTTAAAGAGTGAGTCGCGCGGTAGGGCCGAAGAGGTATGCCGGACAGCTCTGGGGATGAGACAGACGAGGCCCACCCAGCGCAAAGCTATATGATAACTAGTTTTTGAAAATATAGCAGGCCATTCTTAGTTGGCTACCCGGTATGTGATATTTTGGTGGCCTTATTTGTCAAAAAATATAAACTTTTTACCCGTAGAGGTGTTTGATATGTTTCGTCCTTATTTGCAATGCAACGATAATGTAACTGTTGCCACTAGCTTACTTGATTTCTATAAAAAAAAATCAATCAAAAAATCATTTGAGCAGTAAATTATTATATATTGTGGTAAAATAAGGATAAATAGCATGGAATAACAACGGGTCTTCCGAAAAAATGTCCGAAATTCCTATTTTATTTCGAGTTTTGATTTCTTTTATTTATATTTTAGGTTTAGTAAGAGATATCGAGATGCGATTTCCATTGACCTATTAGGCTCTCCTTTGGCAGTGTTTTGTTTAAAAGAAAGTGGTATCGTTGCGTTTCATTTTTTTGAGAAACATGACTTATTTGCGGTTATGTCAGAAAACGCTCTCTAGCGGCTAGGTAAGACATCGCAATCACCTCACTCAAGGCACGGTTGATAGCCTACGAAAAGCCCTTTTCAACGACTCCAAGCTTATTAAGATCCGTTCACCCATTTTGGAGATATTGACTTTTACTTCCGAAAATGTTCGAACACCCCCCATCACTTTAACGGATAGAGCAAAAAGTGTTTAGCAAAAAAGAATCGAATTTATCTCGGCTTTAAAATGGCAATGCATGCACCACTATCTTTAATTTAAGCAAACTTTGGAAAAAACGGGTTTTAAAATTTAAGATGTCTATTACGTCCCCTGGCGGCCATTTTGGAAACTTAAAAAAAATCCAACATTTTCTCTTGGTCGCCTTACTCATACATTTTTTCACCGTAGGTATAGTAGATAGAGGAATTGTCTAAGGAACTAGAGAATGTATATTGGTTAAAAACTAGAATATTTTAAATGAAAAACAAAACTTAGTCAAATCTAAATACAAAAAGGCCGTACAAAGTGAAAGATCAAAGCAGCTTGGATATAGAATGGGTTCCTCAAGAAATCCTAGTAAGTGTACACCTGGTATATTTTAAAGGAATCTACTGGCAGAAACGCTCGTCTCGTCAACTTCCAATAGAGCATGATGGTAAGAAATTACTGATTTGAAGAGTTGCGCAATTTATTTAATTGGTTTTTCACTCAGATTTTGCAGAGTAATCAAAACTCTTGCAATACTGTAATCACATACATAAGAGCTTCATTTAATCTAATATTTTTAAACCCCATGGATCAATTCGAAACGTTTCATATTATCAAGGAAGTCTCCAAAAAGAAATCTGCCGATCTGTATCAGATACCCGGTAACATAATAGGCTATTCTGTAGAACTATTAGCAACGCCACTAACATCAATATTAAACAATTCGTTTTTAGAGGGTCACTTTCCATCCAAGCTAAACATTTAGAAAGTTATCCCTATATTTAAAAATGATTAGAAACCCAAGATTAACAACTATAAATCTGTAGCAGTCTCTTCAATATTTTCTATAGTCTTGGAAAAGGCATTACAAACGAATATTAAACTGATTCGCAGTGGTTTTTTCGGTACCACTCAACATGGGTTCTAAAATAATAAGTCCACACATACTACTCTGTATGATCAAATCAATGACATACTGGAATATTCGGATGCAGAAAAGTCAACATTTGGCGTCTACTTCCATCTGACAATAGTATATTATTTTATATGGAGGAAAAGCAGTGGCGTAGCTACCGGGTGGGCATGGAAGGGCAAGGCCCCACGGCGCCGAGAGAAATTAGGCGCCGCTCCGAATTTATAAGTATGCAATCTAACAATGCTCATGAGCTTAACTGAACTTTTAAATTAAATAAATTATAATACAATTAAAGATCAAAGACCAAAGTATGTATTAAGCTTTTTATCCATTTTGTGTCATGGTATTTATTATTTATTCTACGTGGAATGAAAAAGATATCTATATCCTGGCGCGGAAGCAAAAATTCCGATAATCTCGGTCGTAAAAAAGTACGTGTTTTCAGAGTTTCGTACATATGATTGACTTGACTGCCTTAAATCGTTTGACGGTAAGTCACTTCAAAGTAAAATAACTATTATTGCCGAGGCATCTACTTTATTTAAGAATGCTTATTTGAAGTTCTGCGAGCTCCGCAAAATTATGAAGAAATTAAATCCGAGCTTTAGCGCTTTCAAAATCTTGGGGAGTAGAAACAGCTTTCACAGTAAAATGCATTAAAGTACCAAAAATGTTTTTCAATGAAATTAGTATCTAACGATGTAAAATTATCAGCAGAACAATTTTAAAAAAATTACCTTTAACAGTATTCTAGATAAATCTAGATAACTTCTTCGCAATTAAAAAAAAACTTAGGTTTTGAACATATGGTGTCTAAATTTAATTTTTTTGAACCTTCCAATTTAGCGTATCTAAGTGATTGTGAGCTTCACAAGCAAGCCACAATAATACAAGCGCAACACTATAATGATTTAACTGAAAATTTGTCAGGGGAAATATTAAATTTCCGCTCTGCCTTTAAAACGAATTTAAAAAATATAAATATAGTCATTCGGGTGATTGATAATTTTTTTTGTAAAAATCAAACCACTGTCTCATATTTTTCCGATGTGTGCACTGATCTCTTGTTGTTTTTAACAATTTCTTCCGTCAGCTTCTGCTGAAAGGTCGTTTTCGAAACTTAAGGTCATAAAAACCTATTTAAGAAGTACCATTAGTCAGACAAGGCTAAATAGCCCAGCAATACTAAGCATAGAAAATTAATTTGCCCAAAAAATTAATTTTGATCAAATAATTGGTCAGTTTCCGTCGATTAAAAATCGAAGAAAAACTCTCTGATATTTAGTTAAGTTTACAGATTTTTATTTTTTACATTTACCATCCCCGACGTCGTAGCTGAACTCCTTCACCTTTTTTCGCCGAAAACCGCGTTTCTCTACCTTTTTTTATTATTTTTTTTTCTTATTTTGTTTTGTAATACTTTTATTAACTTTCCGTAGAATGTTTTATGTTTTTTTCATTTTGTTGCATTTTTTCGAAGATTTCTGGGTATCCTGAGAGGTTTGGGGGGTATAATTCATTTCAAGTTTCCCCTCTTTAATGCTTAATTAAAGGGGCGTTTCACTTTGTTAACCGTTTCAACTTTGATAAGCGTTTCGCTTTGATAAGCGTTTAATTTTTTCTGACTTTACCCTTGCTAAAGAAGTTTCACTTCGAAAATATACATTTAATATATTATCTTTTGATTAATTTGTGTATGACACAAAATATGGGTTTGTTTTAGGCGCCAGTGAATAGGTTTGCCCCCCGGCGCTGACATTTCTAGCTACGCCACTGAGGAAAAGTGATACTTTTCATGGCGCGCTCGTGTTTAACAGCCGAACGGAGTGAGGCTGGTAATAGAGAGCAAGCCATGAAAAGTAACTTTTCCTCCAAATAAAATATGCTGTTTTTTCTTCAAATGTCGACAAATTAATGCAAAAACATCTCTTTTTAATAGTAATTATCTAATTATTATTAAAGATAAATGGGTTCGCAATGCGGCTTAGACCACGGTCGTAGGTGGCCTTGCTTAGACCGGTGTCGGTGAATATAATGTAACATAAAGCTGTCAGTGGACACTGCCAACAATAATCATTTTTTAAGATTGCATCTTCGATTGCGTTTTAATTCCGTATTGATAAGCAGTTATTGAGTAAGTTCGATTAAATAATAAGCAATTTGTTCCTAAATTAGTGATTTTTAGAAATGCAGTCACAAATTGAGTGATAAATACAAATTGTAGTTTAATAAATCTTGAGTTGTTGACGCTTATTTTGTTGTCTGTTTGTATTGTATCTATGTTGCTATGACAACACTTTTACCTCCGCCGGCGGAAAAGTGAAAAGTAAAGCTCCGGCGGAGGAAAAACGAAACTTCACGGCCCCCTACACAGTCGAGTAATGACGGATTTACTGACGTTTGAAGAAAATAGTATATTATTTTATATGGAGGAAAAGTGATACTTTTCATGGCGCGCTCGTGTTTAACAGCCGAACGGAGTGAGGCTGGTAATAGAGAGCAAGCCATGAAAAGTAACTTTTCCTCCAAATAAAATATGCTGTTTTTTCTTCAAATGTCGACAAATTAATGCAAAAACATCTCTTTTTAATAGTAATAATATCTAATTATTATTAAAGATAAATGGGTTCGCAAGGCGGCTTAGACCACGGTCGTAGGTGGCCTTGCTTAGACCGATGTCGGTGAATATAATGTAACATAAAGCTGTCAGTGGACACTGTCAACAATAATTATTTTTTTAAAATTGCGTTTCCGATTGCGTTTTAATTCCGTATTGATAAGCAGTTATTGAGTAAGTTCAATTAAATAATAACCAATTTGTTCCTAAATTAGTGATTTTTAGAAATGCAGTCACAAATTGAGTGATAAATACAAATTGTAGTTTAATAAATCTTGAGTTGTTGACGCTTATTTTGTTGTCTGTTTGTAGTGTATCTATGTTGCTATGACAACACTTTTACCTCCGCCGGCGGAAAAGTGAAAAGTAAAGCTCCGGCGGAGGAAAAACGAAACTTCACCGCCGCCTACACAGTCGAGTAATGACGGATTTACGGACGTTTGAAGAAAATAATTATTTTTTAAGAATGCGTCTCCGATTGCATTTTAATTCCGTATTGATAAGCAGTTGTTGAGTAAGTTCGATTAAATAATAACCAATTTGTTCCTAAATTAGTGATTTTTAGAAATGCAGTCACAAATTGAGTGATAAATACAAATTGTAGTTTAATAAATCTTGAGTTGTTGACGCTTATTTTGCTGTCTGTTTGTATTGTATCTATGTTGCTATGGTAACACTTTTACCTCCGCCGGCGGAAAAGTGAAAAGTAAAGCTCCGGCGGAGGAAAAACGAAACTTCACGGCCGCCTACACAGTCGAGTAATGACGGATTTACTGACGTTTGAAGAAAATAGTTATTTGTTTTACTATACTCGACGCGCCGAACAGATTCACCAAACACGGAAAACACGGATACAATAATTCTTCTTATTTCATGATTCCATTGATTTCAAACATAGGAATTTTCATTAACACACTCTATTTTTATTATTTGTATTATGGATAAGAAAAATCGCAATGAAAAACGAAACATTGGGTCAATTCAATCATAACATAAGACGAATTGTTTCCGCGATTGGTGAATCTGTTCGGCGCGTCGAGTATAGGCAGTAAAGTAGTAGATTGCCGCGGCTGATAGTTTGGGTTAAGCTAAGGCAGTCAATCTACTTTGCTGCAGAGTTGAACATATAATTTTTTCTCCGATTGTTTATAATGATATATGTATATTGTATATTTGCAAATTATTACAATTCCCACAATCTTTTTATTTTTCCTGTACTGATAAATTAAGACAAAATTTGATAGAAATCGCAATTGTTGGAACGGATGGTTGCTATGGAAATGTATATGTCCATAATAATTATAGTTTGACAACTTATGTCAAACGTTTGATTCCCATGGAGACTAATCACCTGGACAGGAAAAGTAATACTTTGCTGATAGATATGTGTCTGCAAAATTGATATTTGCTGTCAATCGGAGAAAATAGTTATTTGTTTTACTAGGCAGCAAAGTAGTAGATTGACTGCCGCGGCTGATAGTTCATAGCCGAGCGTAGCGAGGCTAGGAATTCAGCTAAGGCAGTCAATCTACTTTGCTGCCGAGTTGAACATATAATTTTTTCTCCGATTGTTTATAATGATATATGTATATTGTATATTTGCAAATTATTACAATTCCTACAATCTTTTTATTTTTCCTATAGTGATAAATTAAGACAAAATTTGATAGAAATCGCAATTGTTGGAATGGTTCGTTGCTATGGAAATGTATATGTCCATAATAATTATAGTTTGACAACTTATGTCAAACGTTTTATTCCCATGGAGACTAATCACTTTGCTGCCTAGGCAGCAAAGTACTTACTTTGCTGCCTGGACAGGAAAAGTAAGACTTTGCTGATTGATATGTGTCTGCAAAATTAATATTTGCTGTCAATCGGAGAAAAAAGCTTTTGATGTGATGGGTCATGAAATTTTCTATCAAAAACTAGAAAAATCTGCGGTATGCTTGAAGTGGATTAGAACTTTCTTACCAAGCCGTTTTCCACCTTACGTATGAAGGTAAAAGTTTTAAAAATAATGATACTCAGTTTGATCTTGGTGAGAATAATATTGGCGCACCTCGCAAGGCTCATTCTTGGCTCCTCTACTATTTTTGATATATGTGAATAATTTACCACAGTTCATCTGAGGAAAGATCTGAGAGCGGTTGTCCGTAGGGGTCTAAGTTAGGAATTTAGGCAATTAGGATCACCGCTGTATAACATATGTAGAATTTATAACGATATACAGCAGGACAATGTGGATCTATTCTGTATGAATTATAATAAGTTTGAAGCAGTGGTTAGAGAGATACTCTAAATGCTTTATTAATATTTGTTCCTGTTTAATGTGTTTGATTGCTGTTGTACTTTATAATAGGATTAAATAAATAAATAAATAAATAAATAAATAAATTTAGTGGTTGACCAGCTTTGGAGAACTTCGATGAGACGGAGGCGACGGATCTTGGCGTTTGCTGACGATCTGGTCATAATAACTTGTCCGAACAGTAGAATCTGGAGGTCCAGATGAAATAGGCAGCCAATGTATTGTATTGACAAAGGGTCATTACATGGGTGATCTCCAACAAAATGCACAGATTGCGCACGGCAAGTCTGAATATTAAGTATTTGGTGGTAAACTGTTGAGGAACCCGTCAGCTAGAATTGGCGATGGTAGGATATCAAGAGTTCGACAGTATAAATACTTGGAGATTTTGCTCGATAAAAAGCTAACTTTTCAGGCCCATATTAATTGTTATATTTGTAGAAAATCTAGAACTATTTTTCAGTGGGTCAGAAGAGCGTTCGTCGAAGAGGATTTTTCAGCTCCCTAGGACACTTAGAGCCATTTTCGATGGAGCGATTATGCCGCTGTTCTATTACAACGCAAAGGTCTTTGAACATAAGCTTCGGCATGCTAGGATTAAGAACAAACTCCATTCCATTAGAGGACTGGTATCTAGGACCATAATTGGGGCTGACAGAACCGTTTCTGTGTAAGCTGCAGCCGTGTTAGCCAACATTCCGCCTTTGGAACAGATGCTAACATATAGCTAGATTGAGAAAAGGGCTTTTCAAAGAACTGGTCAGAAATGGGACGCTTCATGTTTGATAGAGAGAGATGGACTTTCCGAATTTTTTCTACTATAGTGGAGAGAGGGACTTTAAATTTTAGAGCGAATCGTAAGATAATTCAGATTTTACCTGTGTATGAGCAATTTGCGCTATATTATTTTAAGACTGGAAGACTGAATGTGACTGGATGCTTGACATGCCGGGAGGAGGATGATAACCCAGAACATAGGTTGTACTGATGCGAAGAATTTTTTTTAACTTACGCTATCACAGGGTTGTTTTGCTGCATCAAGAATTTAATAGTGTATAGGTATACCTTTCTAACATAATGTATTCTATTTTTGTAAAAGAAAAACATGTTAGGATCAGTGCGCGAGGCTGAATATGATCAGCCCAATTTTAAATCCACTAGGGTCAAAATTGTATTATAATAAATTGGAGGGTTTTAGGTACCTCCCAGGAGGCTACATGCAAATAAGAAATGACCCTTTTACCGTTTGGTCACTTTGTTCAAGCGGACCTTTGCAGCACAGAACCTGGCATGATTCAAAGGAAGAGTTATCAATAAAGGAACTTATAAAGAAGCAGACTAAAATAAATATTTGGCCCCTTCAGGGCGAGGGCACTGGCGGACTCCTTCAGGGTCCGCTGGTGGGTCCCTTCCTTCTTCTTACCACAGTTCATGAATGGCCTGAATGCTTCTCTAGTTCAATTCGCAGATGATACTTCCACAGTGATCAAAAAGTGAATCAAAAAATATCTGAGTGGTGTAAAAAAGACTTGTTTTGAATGATTCTAAAACACAATAATTAATACATTTTACTAACAAATACCTATAAAGGTATCCCTAGGTAACAACAACTTGACAACACAAAATCAATCCATACAATATCTGGGCATTATACTGGACATAAACTTTAATTGGAACGAACAGGGGGAGAATTTTTGTGTACACATAGCATCAGCAAACGTTGCTATTGTGAATTTAAGAGCAATAGTAGGGCTGAATTCTATAATATGCTTTTATTATACATATGTTGAGTATAGATTGCCTTATAGCTCAATTTTCTGGGAAGTCATTTATGAACAATTAACAGAATATTTTTATTCATACTATAACATGAGCCTCATATTTAGAACATTATGCCCCAATTTTTGTAACTCTAAAAATGACGACTGTTTTTGGCATTCTACGGTCTACCTATTTAATATAAATATGTTCGTGAGATAATATAGTACTGTTCAATACAACTACGTCAGTAAGCTCTGGATCCATTAGTACTAGGAATGGAGATTGGCTAATTGGACCAAGGCACAATAAAACACTCTTTCAAAGGGGTACACATTTTATGGGTACCAGGGTCCCAGATAAACCCACACCAGATGCAAAAGATCGGCAAATTCCTCGCCAGCCAAATTTAACCTTGACTTGACGGTTATACGCGGCCTGCACCAAATAATCTGGGTATGATTATAGACATGTTCCTCAAAATTAAAATAGTTGGTCTGCACCAATTAAATGAAATGTGTTTTGCTGGTGGACCGGTTCAGGAAAAATTAAATTTTGGAATAGCCATTCACTTTCTTTTTTGTCCAACAGGCGGTCATGGAAATCTTGTCTTACTATGTCTGCCCTGACTTTTTTACAGAAATTCCCTAATACGCTTTAATGTATGCCGATTTAAGGTTGTTTTAACATTGAAAATGTTTCTGTTATCCTAATATAGGGCCTCATATCGTGAAAAAGTGCATGCTACATTTGCCACATGACGTCAGACGCATGAGAGATCGTGTTGGTATGTTTATTTAAACTTAAATGTGATCATAAGGTATCGGAATCGGTTCAAATGACTAAAATAAATTGGAACTAACTGAAACTAACCGAAAGTTGATTAAACGACTAACCAAAACTAGCCAAAAGTAACCAAAAGCGCCAAAACGGGCTAAAACGTATCGGAACAGCTTACAAACATTAAAATAAGTAAAAACTAACCAAAACGAGCCAAATTTTAAAGACTATCCAAAACTAACCAAAAACATTTAATTTGATTATAACATATCGTAAGCGATTCAAACGACTAAAATAAATTGGAACTAGCCAAAAGTAACCGAAAGTTGATTGAATAACTAACTAAAAGTAATCAAAAGCAAATAAAACCATCAAAACTGGCTAAAACCTATCGCAACAGATTCAAAATATTAAAGTAACCCAAATTAACCAAATATTGGCGACTAACCTAAACTAACCAAAAACTTTAAAATTGGTTATAACGTATCGGAACTGGTTTAAATGACTAAAATAAATTAAAACTAACTGAAATCAACCGAAAATTGATTGAACGATTAACCAACACTACCAAAAAGTATCCAAAAGCACCAAAAAGGGCTAAAACGTATAGGCACAGATTAAAAATATTAAAGTAAGTTAAAATTAACCGAATTTTGGCGACTAACTTAAATTGACCAAAAACATTTAAAGTGGTTATAACATATTGGAACGGGTTCAAATGACTAAAATAAATTGGAACTAATTGAAAGTAACCGAAAGTTGATTGAATGACTGACAAAAACTAATCAAAAACAGTAAAATTGGTAGTAACGTATAGGAGCCGGTTCAAATGACTAAAATAAATTAAAACTAACTGAAAGTTGGTTGATCGACTAACCAAAACTAACCAATAGTAACCGAAAGCTCTAAAAATGGATAAAACATATTAAAACAGATTAAAAACATTAAAGTAAGTTGACATTAACTTAAATTAGCCGAATTTAGGTGACTAACTAAAATTAACCAAAAACATTCAAATTGGTTATAACTTTTCGGAACCGGTTTTTGGTTACTTGTGATTAGTTTTGGTTGGCTATTCAAACAGCTCTCGATTAGTTTTAGTTACTTTTAATTTATTTTAGTCATTTGTCCGATACGTTATAACCAATTTTAATGTTTTTGGTTACTTTTAGTTAGTCGCCAAAATTCGCTTAATTTAAGATCGTTTCAACTTACCTTAATATTTTGAATCTGTTCTATGTTTTAGCCTTTTTAGTGCTTTTCGTTACTTTTGGTTAGTTTTTGGTATAAACTTTGGGCTAATTTCAGTTAGTTTTAATTTACTTTAGTCATTTAAACCAGTTCCGATACGTTATACTCAATTTTAGTGTTTTTGGTTAGTCGCCTAAATTCGGTTAATTTGTATTCATTTTAACTTACTTCCATATTTTTAATCTACGTTTTAACCGATTTTGGTGCTTTTATTTACTTTTGGTTAGTTTTGGTTAGTCATTCAATCAACATTCGGTTACTTTCAGCCAGTTCCAATTTATGTTAGTCAATTAAACATGTTCCGATACGTTATAACCAATTTAAATGATTTTGGTTAATTTTAGTTAGTCGCCAAAATTCGGTTAATTTGGATTAGTTACTTATTTTAATACCTTTAATCGTTCCGATACGTTTAGTCCTTTTTGGTGTTTATGGTTACTTCTGATTTGTCATTCAATCAGCTTTCGGTTAGTTTTAGTTAGTTTTAATTTATTTCAGTCATTTGAACCGGATCCGATACTTTATAACCAATTTTTATTTTTTTTATGGGAGTGGCACACGCACTAAAGGGAGACCCTATGGCGCTCGACGAGCGGTGTGTGTGCGAAGATGTTGATTGACACGGCTCTTGAATATTTGTAAGTTGTAATTAGTGGGAAACAGATGTCCTGGGAGTGAGTTCCACAGCGATGCAGTGCGCCAGACAAAGGAGTTCTTGCAAAGCGATGTTCTAGGTGTTTCCAGTTGTACGACGAACTGGTGCGCTCTTGCCGTCTGCCGTGACTGTCTGACAGGAGCTGCCAGGGGCGGGATGAGGCGGACCAAATCCTGGGAACATCTCCCGTGAAAGTATCTGTAAAACAGAGAGATCTCGGCTACATGTCTGCGGTGTTCTAGACTATCTAGATTCCGGGTCAACTCCGGGTCGCCGACGAGACGCACAGCTCTCTTCTGAATGGAATCCAGCAGCTTTAGGGTGTGCTTTGGTGCGGCACCCTAGATATGTGAGCAATATGTGGGTTAATTTTAGTTAGTCGCCAAAATTTGGTTAATTTGGGTTAGTTACTTATTTTAGTACCTTTAATCAGTTCCGATACGTTTTGGCCCTTTTTGGTGTTTATGGTTACTTTTGGTTAGTCATTTCATCAGCGTTCGGTTCGTTTTAATTTATTTCAGTCATTTAAACCGGATCCGATACGTTATAACCAATTTTAATGTTTTGGTTAATTCTAGTTAGTCGCTAAAATTCGGATATTTAAAGTTAGTTTCAACTTACCTTATCATTTTTAATATATGTTCCGATATGTTTTAGCTCTTTCTGGTGCTTTTGGTTAGTCTTGGTTAGTCGCTCAATCAACTGTCAGTTAATTTCAGGTAGTTTTAATTTATTTTAATCATTTTAACCAGTTCCGATACGTTATAAACAATTTTAGTGTTTTTGGTTATTTTTGATGTTTTTAGTTAATAATGGTTGGTTATGGTTAGTCGTTCAATCAACTGTGGCTAAAATTCAGTTAGTTCTAATTTATTTTAGTCGTTTGAACCGGTTCTGAGACGTTATAAGCATTTTTAATGTTTCTGGTTAATTTTGGTTAGTCACCAAAATTCGGTTATTTGGGTTAGTTATAACTTACTAAAATCTATTTCGATGCGTTTAAGCCCGTTTTGGTGCTTTTGGTTAGTTAGTCGTTCAATCAACTTTGGTAAAGGTGGTTTTAATATATTTTAGTCATTTGAACCGGATCCGGTACGTTATAAGCAATTTTAATGTTTTTGGTTTGTTTTGGTTAGTCGCCAAAATTCGGTTAATTTGGGATAGTTTTAACTTAACTTAACATTTGTAATCGGTTCTGATAAGTTTTAGCCCGTTTTGGTGTTTTTAGTTACCTTTGGTTAGTTTTGGTTAGTCATTCAATCAACTTTCGATTACTTTCAGTTGGTGCCAAATTATTTTAGCAACTTGAACCGGTTCCAATACGTTATAATAAAATTTAATGTTTGTGGTTTGTTTTCGTTAGTCGCCAAAATTCGGTTCGTTTTGGTTAATTTTAACTTACTTTAATTTTTGTAACCTGTTCCGATAGGTTTTAGACCGTTTTGGCGCTCATGGTTAGTTTTGGTTAGTGGTCCAATCAACTTTCGGATAGTTTCAGTTAGTTCCAGTTTATTTTAGTTATTTGAACCAGTTCCGATACCTTATAATCAAATTTAATGTTTTCGGTTAGTTTTGGTTAGTCGCCAAAATTCGGTTCGTTTTGATTAGTTTTAACTTACTTTAATTTTTGTAACCTGTTTCGGAACGTTTTAGCCCGTTTTGGTGCATTTGGTTAGTTTTGGTTAGTTGTTCAATAAACTTTCGGTTAGTTTCAGTTAGTTCCAATTTATTTTAGTCATTTGAGACGATCCCGATACGTTATAATCAAATTAAGGTTTAAATAAACATACTAACACGATCTCTCACGCGTATGACGTCATGAATGTGGCAAATGTAGCATGCACTTTTTCACGATTTGAGGCCTATACTAGGAAAACAGGAACATTTTCAATGTTAAAATGCATTTTTAGATTGTCAGACATGCAGAATTGATTGCTTAAAACAAAAGTTCCATATCATAATAATAAAAAGAATTTCCCATATGTAGCCAATATTATGGCGGACACTGTATTATATTAGTTGGATTTAAAAATTTAACTATAACATTGTATCTACCAGTTTTCAGATTTAATTGAATTTCGTGCTTATACGATTTTAGAATATGCAATAATTTTGGAAATAAGTGTGCGGGAGTGTGCATTAAACAACAATTATACATGCCTTTCAGGATCGCGTGGTAATTTAAATAATTATTTTTCGCCACCGCTTCTAGTAGAACAATTCAAATAAAGGCACTTATAACCAGGCATTTTTAACAAAAATAAAATAAAGATTAATTATTTTTCGTAACGCTCTCGGACTAACCACAAGACTCGCGTGGCTGGCGTTTAGAATAACACTAGAGCTTGCCCTGACTATTTCTAGGGATGGCTGGCCATCCCAAGGAGGCGGAGCTTTAAACGAATTCTTGCTTCATGCGTTAGGCGGGAGGTTTCGCATCTGGTGTGGGTTTATCTGGGCCAGGGTCTACATTATCGGACTATTTCGGAGCAAACACCATCATAAATAAGCTTAAACAAAAAACTAAATGGTTCTTTATAAAGCATCCGTTTTATTTCCTTACCGTACAGTACTTTAGAAAGGGTTAGTTAATTTTTAAGTGTCCCTTATCAACTTCAGTTTTTAGCAAAGGTAACCAAGTGCTATTAGATGAATGTGTTGCTTCAACTTCTGTTAGTATTAATAGCACTTGGTTACCTTTGCTAAAAACTGAAGTTGATAAGGGACACTTAAAAATTAACTAATCCTTTCAACAAAAATCATTAAATTCTTCCTAAGCGAATAACACCAAATTATAAATGTGTAAAACTTCAAAAACAAATTAATTTACCAAATAATAACACCTCAATATCACACTAAAGACCAGTCAACCAGTAATTAAATATGGCATTATAATTGTCATCTTGTCAAAGTCAGTTCAAAGCTTGACAATCTGCACGAGCTTTTTACTGTTTTATTGTATTTGCTAACCATTTTCATTTTTAGTTTCTTTTATTCTTGAAAACTATAGCAGACTTGCTTATCGAAACGTCGAGAATATCTAGCTAATTCATTAGGGTCACTAAACTAACACTTGTGCTGGAGCCCTGGAGCCAGAGCCGAAGAGGCTCTATACCAATTAAAAACAAGCGTAATCATTTGTGGAGCCAAAGGCAATCAATTACAAGGTTAACATGAATCCTCCACAACAATAGAACATTATCTACATTGTCATTGTTGATGCTCGATTAGCAGAAATCCCATTCAAAGTGGTGTCACAATTTTTGCTAGTGGGCCTTGACATTGGACAATTTTGTTAATATCATAGCGAACAGTCAACAAAAGTAGTGTCAAAAAGAAGTTCTTTTCTCTTTGACGCTCCTAGGCATATCAAAATGGAATCATTTTGAATGCAAAATAGAAATAGTATATTATTTTATATAGAGGAAAAGTGATACTTTTCATGGCGCGCTCGTTTTTAACAGCCGAACGGAGTGAGGCTGGTAATAGAGAGCAAGCCATGAAAAGTAACTTTACCTCCACATAAAATATGCTGTTTTTTCTTCAAATGTCGACAAATTAATGCAAAAATATCTCTTTTTAATAGTAATAATAATAATTATTATCAAAGATAAGTTGGTTTGCAAGGCGGCTTAGACCGGTATCGATGAACAGGTCGTGGCTATAGTAATGTAACAAAGCTGTCAGTGGACACTGTCAACAATAATGATTTTTTTAAAATTGCGTCTCCGATTGCGTTTTAATTCCGTATTGATAAGCAATTATTGAGTAAGTTCGATTAAGTGATTTTTAGAAATGCAGTGCACAAATTGAGTGATAAATACAAATTTTAGTTTGATAGTTCTTGAGTTCAATTCAATTCAATTCAATTCAAAAAGTGCTTTATTAGTCTAAAATCATAAATTTTGTTGACAAAGCGTAGGTAAATAAAAGCAGGTAACATCAACATTCATGGTGCGGCCCCACTTCCAACCATGGCATGGCGGCGATCCAGAGACATAAGTATTCCGGCAATTCCAGGAACACAAACATCCCGTCACCCCAGAATACCCGGCAAGTCGCCGAACCGCACCACAAGTTAACTAAACTTAACTTAACTTAACCTAACTTAAACCACGCTTAACACCCAGAACAATCAAATACAAACAAAGAGACAAGCAATGAAATACAACATGACGTGGTACAATCATTATAATAAATCACCAAGTTCAAAGCTCGGCATAAAAGTTAAGCCAGTAAAAGTAAAGGTCAATAAAATGAAATGGTCAATAAAATAAAATGGTCAATAAAACAAAACAATCAATAAAACAAAAAAGTAAAAAAACAAAAATTAAACCTAAAAAATAAGTAACTCACAAACTTGTCAAGCCCAGACTCATTATAATAATCCGTGTCAGAATTTTCCATCCATTATACATTATACAAATGGCAATACATATCTACATGTCAAAGCGTGTCCTGGTAGAATTCAGTCAAAGTGTAATATGCCCTACTCAAAAGCATTTTTTTTAGCAAGCAACGAAAGGTCTCAACGGAATGCACTGTCTTTAAATTGGTTGGTAAATGATTAAAAATTTTTCGACCCTCATAAATTAATGATTTTTTTACTAAAGTAGATTTGGGAATTGGTAATGGTAAAAGGTGAGCCTGACGCGTCTCAATTTGAGGAGCAGGTCCCTGGAGTGCATTGTGGTTTTTAAAGATAAGGGTTGTCGTCTCTAATATGAAAAGGGAAGTCAGAGTTAAAATCCGTTGAGTCACAAAATGTGGTCTACAAGAATCCCTATGAGTAATGTTAGCAATAAGGCGAACAGCTTTTTTTGGAGAACAAAAAGCACATTAAGTAGGCCTTGATTTGCAACACCCCAGAATGGCATACCATACCTAAGGTGAGACTCAAACAAAGAGAAGTAAACTGTCCGTGCTAGTTGTGGACCTAATTCTTCCCTCACCACTCGCACAGCAAAACATCCTGATGACAGTCTTCTTCCTAGCATCAACACATGATCTTCAAAACGTAATTCCCGGTCGATTAGAATACCTAGAAACTTCGATACTATAGTTTCTGGCAATGGATCGCCATCCAAGAGTAGCCCAGTAACATCACATTTAAACCCAACTATGTGGGTTTTACTGAGGTTTAAACAAAGACGGTTACAGGCAAACCAGTCCTTAATGATCTTGAGATCACTTGCTATAGTTTTATGTAGCTCCCCAATTTCTCTATTTTTTCCACAGGATCGATGTGTCGTCGGCAAAGAGAGTGAATTCTCCAGAAACATTAAGTTCAACGATGTCATTAATATAAAGTAGAAATAAAATTGGCCCCAGAACGGAACCCTGAGGGACTCCACAATTGATGTCCAGAACCCGAGTGCGCAACAGATTGGCATCGACCCTCAAGGTAAGACTTAAACCAGGTGTGTGCAACTCCCCGAAACCCATACCTCTCAAGCTTCAACAGCAGAATTCTGTGATCCACACAGTCAAAGGCCTTGGACAGATCACAGAAAACCGCTGCCGAGACACTACCCTGATTCACACCAAAATAAACACCCTCAAGAAAACTGTAAATTGCATCCTGGGTGCTACTAGATGTCTCAAATCCAAATTGCCTGACAGTTAATACCTTTAATGATTGAAGATAATTACAAATCCTTTTCTTCACGAGTTTTTCTATGACTTTGGATAGGGTAGGAAGTAAGGAAATTGGGCGATAATTGGAAGGATCATCAGTTTCACCACCCTTGAACAAGGGAACCACCAAAGAAGACTTTAAACAAGCAGGAAATGCACCCTCAGCCCAAGAATTATTGACAGCAACGGACAGCGCTTCCAGAGCCGTATCAGGTAGCCGCAAAAGCACTTTCGGGGAGATTTTGTCTTCACCACTAGACTTTTTGTCCCTTATTTCAGATATAGTTGTCCTAATTTCATGCATGTTTGTATCATAAAAAGCAAATGTACCAGTGGTGTTATCAACATTCTTAAGAAAAGACAAAGGGTCTGAAGGGGATGCCAGGTTTTGGGTTAAATTATTCGCTACATTGCAATAAAATGTATTCAAGTGGTCTGGATCAATATTTGGACTGTTTTTGACCGAGTTCTTGCGAAAATCATTAACTATGGACCAGCTTTCTTTTTGCCTATTCTTAGCCTCAAAAAGCCTCTTATTATAATAGTACAACTTTTTTGCAGATTTAATGAGCTTCCTATCGACACTACGATAAGCATTACAATAGTCAAGAAAACTTTGATCATTGCTGAATTTTTTAAAGTAGTTTAAGGAGCGTAAATTATTCCCTGATGTTCTTAAACCTTTAGTAAGCCAAAGCTTAGGCTTCTTGTTTTTTTTTTCTTAACTAGTTGTATGCGAAATGCCAAATTAAATACATCGCATAACATATTGTAAAAATTAGCAATAGGATCAAAACTGAAATTCACATTTTGCCAATCTACTCCATCACACAAGGAACAAAACCTATTAAAATTACGAGAACTGAACACTCTACCAGGACTACGTCTGGATTGCTGCCTTGCAATTCTTGGGAGTTTTACAGTGCAACTGACCGCCTCATGATCAGAGATGCCCGCATTCAAAATTGAGCAGGATACTTCCTCATAATTTGAACAACAATAGTGAATCAAAGTTGAACAACCATCTGTGATCCGAGTCAGCCCATTAACATGCAATTTAGTCCATATGTCACAAGCATACTTGCAAGCAGGTTAGTAGTTACAGAATCTCTGTCATTAAAATTAATATTAAAGTCACGGGCCAAGATAATTTTTGAAGAAGACGGAATAGTCGATAGAATCAAATCCAGGCGGTCAAAAAACTCTTTTATTACTCCTGAAGGAGAACGATACAAACAAATAATATATAATCTAAGCCGCTTGCAAAAGCATACCGTGAATTCAAATGCCTTCTCTTCTATTAGATGATTATACTTATCAATTCCCACAAAAGAGCAGCCAAGGTGCGAAGATTTTCTTAAGAGTATAAGTGTCCCACCATGCAAAAAATTTTCTCTACACACTATACTCACTAACTCATACTCTGGTATACAAAAACATTCACCTGGTTTTAACCAGTGCTCATTAATCCATATTATGTCAGGAAAACCAATGCTATCCAAAAACACATAAAAAGTATCACATTTATTTCGTAAGGATTGTATATTTAGTAAAAGAAGTGAAATTATTGAAGAATCTTCGATTGTTCAGTTTAGTTTACTAGAAGCCCTCTGAGGAGGAGGCCTGGCTATAAAAAATTCGTATTAGTACTTTTATTTATAAGATCATCATTTATAGAAGTATCATCAACTACCTTGCAACTTTCCTCTTTACTATCATTTTCCTTTTGTGACATATTTGAATCTGTAGAATGATTATTAGATGTGTTAATATGGTGAGTTATTTCAGGAACTGAAGTTGTTTTAATAAATGTTAGGTTTTTCTGCTTAAAAATATTATTTGATGCCACTAAATTTAGGATAATGTTGCTAAGTCTTCTGAGATTAATTCTAGTTTTTGGAAACATATTACAATCAACAAAATCGACAACATTTTCAGACTTAGAATTAAAACTATCTATCATATACTTAAGCCTAGAGTTATATTTAAATATTGCTAAATCAGTCTTATAACTAAATGTATTGTAAGGCTCTAGATAAGGAACCGAAACTACTATAAAATTAGTATAGTATGAACAGTTTTCAATTTTTTTTTAAAATGACCTGAATATTAGGAACCTTTTTATGAAAAAAATCATTGGATCCCGCCATCAGTAGAACATAATCATTAATACTAAATGTTTTAGTTAAGTTTTCAATATTTCCAAGGACATCATTAAGGCATGCACCCGGTTTAATAATGTGTTCAAGGATTAAACTTTTGTCATTGCTTAAGGGATGAAAGAGAGATCTTCCCTGGTTGTCAGATAAGAAGAGCAAATGATTGTTTTCAACTTTGCATGGTAATAAACTACAATTTAAGCTATCCTCAGTCATACTGTCAGCAGTAACCCGAGGGCCACTGTCAAGGTAATCGCTGACATGTGATTTATCAGTTCTATGGGAAGAGGCAAGCAGCAATTCCTCCCCTAGAGAGAGACTTGGTGACAAGAGTGTAGCAGAATTTGGTAAATTCTCGGGTTCAACAGGAGTGGCTTCAGTGGATGTCAGGTTTGGCTGGAGTGAAAGTCCGGAAAGCTCTTTTTTTAACTCTGTGATCTCAGTAGAATAACACCAGTTATTCATTTCAAGAACTCGGATAGTAGAGAGCATATTTTTGTTTAAAGCATTGAGATCCTCAATCTCTTTCTTATATTCAGAGATAGTGCTAGATTTATTGTCAAGTTCTCTTTTCAGAAGTTTCATTTGATTCTCCAACTGGTCCATGTAAGGTTTAAATGAAACAATTTGAGATGCTTTCTCCTCTAGAGAGTCCACTAGTTTCTTCTCTGCTGCCAAGGCATCACCCTCAAACTCTTGAGTTCTTCGACGTTGTTTTTTATTTATTGATTTCAAACTTTGTATTTTTAATTCTAGTTCCCCAATTGATTTTTGCAATTCAGAGATCACACTATCCTTGTCAGTCAAGCGAAGTTCGAACTCTTCAGTGTATGCCTTTAATTTTGAATCATGGCTACTTTAGTTTCTCCAATTCGTCCAAAGCAATGTTTAATCTGTTGTTAGGGTCATTATCCATGTCGATGCATTTTAGAGAGCATAATATTTTTTGCTCACTAAGTTTAATATGGTGTTTAAAATCTCTATTAAGGCAACTTTGATGCAAAAGATTACAGCAGCCTACACATATATAATAACTATACTGTTTTGTGGTGCAGCATCTAAAGTTATGTTTAACACTATCCATTATAAATGATTTTTAAAAATCAAACAATTTTCAAAAATCAAACAAGAGCATATATAAAAATTCTGATCAAATTGAGTCACCTTCCCCAGCTTTACACTTCTTGCAGTTTGTTCCCATATCTCATTCCAAAATTATCCCAGTACCAATGCCAGCACTATACAAACGGACGAGTTTGTTTACTTGAAATTACACACACCCAACATAAATACTTGATACGGTGTAGAATTTTTTATCAGCGGATAGAAAGGAATTCCTTTTGTTAACAGTTTTTGCTTGTTATTCGACATATAAATGTACACAAAGACACTACGGGTTTTTCCCGATTTTCACTGTAAATTCATTATATATAAGGTCCATTTTTTCTTCGAAAAACTGGCGGCATTAAATTACATATGTCGATAAAAACAAACACAATTAATTCAAATTTAAAACCATTAAAAAAAACGAATTTTATCAGAACAGATATGCTCTCTCGCTCTCTACAACAACAATTTTTGTTGTTGATGCTTGCTTTGTTGTTTGTTTGTATCTATGTTGCTATGGTAACACACTATGTTGCTATGGTAACACTTTTACCTCCGCTGGCGGAAAAGTGAAAAGTAAAGCTCTGGCGGAGGAAAAATGAAACTTCACGGCCGCCTACACAGTCGAGTAATGACGGATTTACTGACGTTTGAAGCAAATAGTATATTAAGATACTAGTTTTAAAAGACCATATTTTATCGCACGAGCACGAAATTAGGAAACAACCCGCTTGCGGGGAGTTTCCTAACGTGCGAGTGTGCTAAATGTCTTTTAAAACGTGTATTTTATACTATTTTTTCTATTTTGCAGTTTTTTTAATGAAAAACATTAATTTATTCAAGTCACGATCAAAAATTGGACGGCCATCTTGTCACTTTTGACGTCTGTATTATTATTTCATTCTGTACATTAATGACATTGTCAAAGTAATCAAAAACTGTAAAATCCAGTTATTTGCAGATGATACCATAATATATGTGAAAAGTGATAATCTAGATGAAATAACAGAAACGTTAAATAATGAACTTAGTAATTTGTTTGAATGGCTAAATAACAATTGTCTCCAACTAAATGTAACTAAAACCTAAATGATGGTTATAAAAAATAAGAGTAAAAAGCTTAGTTTTATAGATAACATTCATACTGTTAGGATTATGAGTAATACAATTATAGATAGGGTAGTTAAAATTAAGTATTTGGGTTGCATAATAGATCAACATTTAACATTCTCAGAACACTTCCAATATATTACAAATAAAATTGCAAAAAAGATAAATGTTTTAAGTCGTACATCAGAACACTTAAGTAGTTGGACTAAATTAACAGTGTACAAAACAATCATTGCACCTCATTTTTATTTTTGTTCCACATTACTGTTCCTTATGAACAACTCAGAATTAGACACTTTACAAAAGAAACAAAATAAAGCGCTAAGACTTATATTAGGATGTAATAGATATACTAGGATAAGTGATATGCTTGATTGTACAAACCTTTTAAGTGTTAGACAAGCTATAACATATAACACTTTAGTCTTTATATATAAAATGTTACATCATATGTTACCCAAACATCTTTTGGACAACTGCAGATTTGTTAAAGATGTGCATACACATAACACTCGCTCAAGGGATAACTTTTATTTAGACAGGGTTAGTAGTAGTTTTAGTCAAAATAGTCTATTTTACACAGGTTTAAAATATTATAATGAACTGCCAAACAATATAAAGAACTGTGATACTCTGAGTAGCTTTAAAAAATCTTGTGTATTATATATAAAACAAAATATTAAGATCTGATTCTCAATATGTATATTTGAATTGATTATATTATATGAGTAGTATATTTATTGTTACAATGTTGGTTAGGTTTGGGTGGTACTAGTGATAGTTTTCGAGTATATAGTAGATATATCAATCTGTGATAAATTATCAAGACAGTATGTACAATGTACTTCCTTCTAGGAAGTTATATTTATGTTATGTGAACTTTTTAGAAATATTGTATTTTTGCTAGCCAAATGCTATTAATAAAGATATTATTATTATTATTAGGAATCCCATTCAAAACGGTGTCGAAATTTTTGCTAGTGAGCCTTGACATTGAACAATTTTGTTAATATCATAGCAACCAGTCAACAAAAGTAGGGTCGAAACGAGCTTCTTTTCGACACTACTTTGCATATCGAAAAGACTCTTTATGATCCAAAATAGAAAAAACATATTATGGCATATATATATTTAGAAATGTAGAAAATATAGGGCTTTTATACCTTTAGTGCAAAATTCACCCTTCTGAAGTTTATAATCTTTCGGTTGACACATACTGTTTTTCTTATGATTTTCTAAATGAAATTTATTCTGGAAGGTTAAGTTGCAATTTTGACAGTATGAGTTAGTACTGTTGGTAGGTTTGATATTGTTTCCATCAGAGGAAGCCATAATAGTATCATAGGGCAAATGATGTTCATCTTGAAAAATCTCATCGTGATCTAGTTGGTGATGGTAATCTACATTATTATCATGAGAACTAAAATCGACAACCTGAAATTCTCTTTTTGATTTGTTTTCTTCTGATAAAATGTTTGTCAATATCTGATGACTTCTTTTGCAGCGACTAATAAAATTTAGGATAATATCTATAGTTACTGCACATTTATCACATATAGTCCTTGGTAATTCATCATCATCTGATATCTAAAATTAAATAAATATTATACCACGTAGTTTTATTCATGATTCTAAAAGAAGAAATAACATTGAAAAAGCAACAATTAGTACTTAAGCGATTGAACCAAAAGGAGAAAAAGGGTGATGCTACAAAATTGCCTATATTATTTTGTTGAGAATCAGCTCGAGAACCAGTTACTTGTGGCACCCAATTTCCTATTCACCAGGCTTTTTATTAATTCTATTATTTTAAAGCTAAGTTAATACAGGTGTCAAAATATACAAAATATTGGGTGGAACGTTGAAACAATTTTTCTTCAACTTTAGTCTGGTGACCTTGTCTCTGATTTGGTATTTTATTGCAGATTTTTTATTATTTCCATGTGTATGCAATAAATACATATTACCTGAAGATCTGCTACATGTTTTAAAACATTTATGTCTCTTTCTAAGATGTTCTTGAATGCCGCCTGATTGTTAGCTAAGCATAAACGGCAAATTAAATTAAAATCTGAAATAGACACCTCACATAATATATTTACTTTTGCCATTATTATATGATAAAACAACCCGCAAAGTACATATGAATACGTTGAATATTAATGAATATAATTTGAATTAATGGAAATGTAAATAAACAAACAAGAAACGCAAATAAATTAGGTTAATTTGGTAGTGGTAGTAGTTCAGTTCACGGTTCACGGTCACGGTCACTTTAACCACGGTCACAAGAGTCTAGGGCTAGGGAGCAGACAGACGGAGCTGTATTTCACTTTTCGCATGGCCCTCCGCTCGCTACGGGGGCTCAAGAAAAGGAAACTAACCAGGTGATAACCAAAACTAACCGAAGACACACCCAAAATCAAGAAAAAAACTGTTTCCTAACCAAAACTAACCCAAGACATACCTCCGTCTCTCTGTTCCCTAGACTCTTTTCACAGGAACTTAAGAAAAGTGACCGTGGTAGTAGTTAAGGTACACCACATACCACGGTATGTGAGGTACCGTGAAGTTCAGTTCGTAATGATAGTAATGTAATTGTGAATGCATGCGATTTAAAGACCTGCAATCGGCAAGTATATGGCCCTCCGCTCGCTCCGGGGCTCAAGAAAAGGAAACTAACCATGTGCTAACCCAAGAAAATCCCAAAACTCAAGAAAAACTGTTTTCTTTAAAAAAACAAAACCGAGGGATTTGAAACCGGGTCGCCGAAGTGAAGACCAAACATAATGCTGACTTACATAGTAAAATGGCAGACTTACTAACAACTGTCAAGTTTGGCAGTGGCAACTGGCAACTGGTTGCATCACGAAGACATGTGTCATGATGTGTCACCTCACGTAGCTAGCCAATCACTTGGTAAGACGTCGTTGATCACGCTCCTCTCTTTCAGAAGTGCAACACGAACAAGATGTCAGGTACTTGTGTTTTTGTATTTTTACATTTTCTTTCTCTTCATGCAATGCCCTCCGCCCGCTGCGGGGTGAAACCAACTAGAACTAATCTAAGGCTAACCAAAAAACTAACTAATCCAAAATTAATAGAAAGTCTTGCATGGGACCGGGATAGAATCTATAACCTCGGCATTCTAAGCGAGAGCCATACCGCCTGAGCCAAGATATCACATTCCTGACTCTCTCAAAAAGTCTCATACCTATGCGTGAAGCCCAAAAATGTAAACAACATTGACATTAGCCATATTAGATTGAGACTGGAGATCAGTTCAAAATGAACTGAAACTGAACTGATATTCCAGTTCAGTGAGCCAAGGTAAGATTAAATTATGAAAACAATTAAAGAAAAAGCCGATTGGCAATTGACATTTAGCCATCTTTAACCTGAACTACTGAACCGATCTAAGTGATCCCGGTCCATTTTCGGTTCACTTACAGGTGAACTGGGTCACTTTAGGTAGTGGTGGCAAAGTGATATTTTTACAATCGAACACGAATCAGTTCAATGAAGTTCAGTTAGATCGATGTGAATCGATCCGAAGTAGTGAATCGTATACAGTTATTATTGACGGGTTGGGTTGGGATTTTAAACCGGCTAATGAATATGCTTGCATTCGCGCCATGTCTTCGCAGTGTAATCAGTTTGTCGCAAGAGCCCTGGTGGGCGAGGGGTTTAGATGGTTGAGTCTCAATCCGGCGGCCCGGGTTCAAATCCCGTTGGTTTTTTTTTTTTTTATTTCTTGATTTCGGGTATGTCTTGGATTAGTTTTAGTTAGCACCTGGCTAGTTTCCTTTTCTTGAGCCTACGTAGCGAGCGGAGGGCCATGCAAAAAGTGAAACATTTCAACATAGTATTCCTTGGGCTACGAGATAGGAGCTAGAACTTGCCGCGTCTTGGGATTTACGTGCTATAAGGTGTTTTTCTTTCACCTACACCAACTGCACTTGGTGTACGTCAGTGTAGCTGCACCATAGAGGAATATAATATTCCTCTATGAGCTGCACCAAATAATCGTGCAGCACCGAAAGAAAAAGCCATTTCACCGTTGTGATCGCAAAGTATATTATCAGCGCATTGTTATACTCGGTAAATATGGTATAAAGTATAAAGCACCATGAAAAAGGCAAACCCCTTTTTCATGATTTTCTTACAAAATTGTCTTGGGCCTTGGACAGCAACAGCTTAACAAAATTATAGGTTAAGTTTTGACTTGTTTACTATTTTTCCGCCAGTTCGCCATTGTCCCACTATCCTGCACTAACCTACACCAACAAAATAGTCGGTGAAGAAAGTGCTGCACCAAATGGCACTCAGTGCAAGTGCACCGGAGAGAGAGGTGCAAAAGGTGTACGTAGTGCAGGTGAAATAAAAACACCTATAGTTAAGGTACGGCTCATAGATAAATATTAAGGTGCGGCTAGAAAGAGCAGAAGACAACTATATTTGGTAGTGGTTATACGGCTAGAAAGAACTAGACACTAGTGCGATTTAAGTCACATACCACACAAAATGTAGTATGTGGTCCAGGTCACGGATAGTCCTGACTAATCAAAAGCAAGACGCTGGCGTTCTGCATTCAAGGCAATTGAAGGCGCACTGTTAACTTCGCGCATGGCCTTCCGCTCGCTACGGGGGCTCAATCAACAAGAACTAACCCAAAATTAAGAAAAAAGGTGAATTAATAAAAAAACAAACATAACCTTAACTAGGGTAAACAAAACATCAATCGCGAACGACGGAAATCGAACTGGTCTCCAGCGCCATCTAGTGTAGCTGGCGTTGACTCGAGCGATTACATTTGATGTCTTCGTGATGCAATCGATTTGCAGAAAGAGGCTGCAAACTGCAAGAGCCGTCGTGGTCTAGAGGGTTAGATGGTTAGGTCTCAATTCGGCGAAATTGGCGGAGGCCCGGGTTCAAACCCCGTTGCTTTATTTTTATTTTTTTACTGTTAAGTTTCTAAACAGTTTTTTTCTTGATTTTAGGTATGTCTTGGGTTAATTTTGGTATTGTCTATACTATAAAACCAATAGTGAGAAATACAAATTTTTACTATGTTCCTAAAACCATCAAATAATATTAAAAGTTTTTATTTTTCATTTTAAGTTAAATGTTTCGTGTAAACGCTGATGTATTAGAATATACAAAATATCTGTTTGAATTGATTTTTTTTAAATTAAATTGTTATATCATTCTGTTAATATGGCAAACGCACTCTCAAAAACTTCTTGGCTTCAGACAGCTCTGACTGATTCTCAACCCAGCCCAAAATTCGCACTACACTCTAGGGGGGAAAGCCACAAAGTATCGAATGTGCAAAGGATAGAAAATCCCGAGCGGACCAGAAGCTTTTGACAAAATGATTCTATTCTTGATTTTGGGTATGTCTTGGGTTAGATTGGGTTAGCAGTTAGCATCTGATTAGGTTGCTTTTCTTGAGCCCCCGTGGCGAGCGAAGCGAGCGGAGGGCCATACGAAAAGTGAAGTAACGTTTTCGAAAGTTTGCACATTCGATACTTTGCTCCCATCTCCTCTAGGGATAGCGGCACTCTGTCCGTCGGCTTCGGTTCGGATATAATCGGGCGCTTGTAATCGCGCCAGATCCAAAATCAGAATCAAACATGTTGTAATATATATTGAATGCAGTGGAATGTATTCGCGGAAACACATGCAAGCTGCTGTATATCCACTATAATACGGCTTTTGTTTAATATGTCCTGGTTTTCAGTTAGATAAAGCAAAATATATCATAGAAAGTGCTGTATTACAACAAGTAATATTTCACTTTTCGCATGGCTTTTCGCTCGCTACGGGGGCTCAAGAAAAGGAAACTAACCAAGTGCTAACCAAAACTAACCCAAGACATACACAAAATAAAAAAAAACTGTTTAGAAATATAACTTTAAAAAAAAATTAAAAAAACAACGGGATTTGAACCCGGGCCGCCGAAGTGAGACCCAACCATCTAGACCTCTCGACCACGACGCTCTTGCGGCAAATTGATTGCATCACGAAGACATGGCGCGAATGCTGCAATCGCCCTAGTCAACGCCACCTACACTAGGTGGCGTTGGGGTCAACGGACAGAGTGCCGCTATCCCTAGAGTCTAATAAAATTCGCCTGTTAGCATATACATATAAAAGAATACGTATATGCCTGTTAGTAACCCGTCATTATTTTTTTGATAAAATGGCGAAGGTGCTAAAACACAACACCACTCCAAAAAAATGTTGGCACTTACTTTCACAATTATATAATGTTCTGCATTGAGGTCTTAGAATTATGGTCACTTTAATTTTGGTTAGCAAACAGTTTTTTAGTGCATATATTCCATCCATTAAATTTAACTTTTCGTCCAAAATTCCTGTGGAAAGGTCTATATACGTACTGCAGAAACGGTTGCTATTAATGAGGCTATTAATATAGGTAATAAAGAAAAACATAATCAAAGCTATAATATTTTCAGATTCACTGAGCGCTATCGAAAAACTCAATAAATTTATAATAGAAACTAAAAATGATTTCATTATGTTGCGAGCAGAAAGGCTTCTAATTCAAGCTGGGGAAAGGGGCTATGATATAAAACTTGCGTGGATACCAGGGCATAAAGAAATTAAAGGGAATGAGGTGGCTGATAAACTGGCCAATGTAGGGAGAGGACTTATTCCAAAAAAGATTATGTTGAATAAGCAAGAAATTATTCCGATTATTAAAGAAAATATCTTTCAAGAATTTAATGAAGAATGTAAGGAGAATTCGAAATATCGGGGGAAGTGTTATTCAAACACTTATATTGTTTTTCCTAGAAGCAGGGCCCGCTCTAGGGCCGGACAACCCGGACATTTGTCCGGGGCGGCAAATTGAAAGGGCGGCATTTTTTCACAAAATGTCCAGTTAATGGAAAAAGTAAATAATTAAATAAAAAAATAATGTATAGGATTAAATTGTAGTGTAAAAAAACATCTGTCGCGACCGACGGGAATCGAACCCGCAGCGCTGGAATGACAGGTAAGAACGCTACCTTCTACACCACCGAGGCGTTGCAGAAATTTTGCTAAAACGGCAAAAGGGACTAACCCAAACTAAATTAAAGATTCGAAAAATGGTCCATTCGAAGAATTACACATTCCAAAAATTATCGATTCGAAGAATTGTCTTTTCGAAGAACTGTCCATTCGAAGAAATTTCGTTCGGAGAACTGTCGTTCAAATAATTGTCATTCGAAAAACCTTCCGGATTCAGATGAAATTGGCGTTGAGGCTAGTTTTGAAATAACAATACCACGACATTGTGTAAGAAGAAGAAAACCCCATTTCTCATACGAAACACGAGATGAACCGATCGAAGATCCCAAAGAAAAATATAAGATCGATTTTTTTTTATTTTACAATTATTGATCAAGCACTAAATGCTCTAGATGCTAGATTTAAACAACTTAGTCACCAAGATATACGAATTGAAAAACATGTCTAAAGAGACGCTATTAAAACACCGGAAGGATTTAGAAAGTATTTTAACTGATGGTGATTCTGTTGACATAAATGGGGTAGAATTAGCAGAGGAAATTTCTACGGTTTTGGACAAAAAAGAAAGCCCGAGCAAGGTACTAAAATTAATAACTATGATAAATTTTGCACCAAACCTTAGTGTTGCCTTAAGAATATTGCTGACTATACCAATAACGGTTGCACGTGGGGAAAGGAGTTTTTCAAAATTAAAATTAATCAAGAACTTTATACGTTCCACTACCACGCAAAATCGTCTTAATGGTTTAGCCATTTTGGCGATTGAGCATAAAATTGCTGATCAAATAAACTTAAAAGAGGTAATAAAAAAAGTTTTCAGAAATAAAAGTGAGAAAGAAATGTTTCCTGTGACTTTAAAGTAGCTGATGTGATTTTTGTTTAGTTTTTATAGGATGTAAGTTTTGTTTGTGCGGTTGTGCAATAACACATTTTTGTAATAATATTAAAAATGCACCTGGTTAACAATTAGTTTGCTTTTCATTATTTTGGTATTTGTACTACCCTTGGACCCATAGTGTTACCTTCAAACGTATTAAAAATTGTTGTTTATAGGAATAAGTGTTATATTAATATTATCGTTTTTAATGTTTACTGTTTTGTCCTACTTGAATTTTAATTATGTTATATGTTTCTTTTTGAATATACGTTTTTAATATAATTTAAAACCATTTGATTTTTATTTTAAACAAAAGATATACATTTTTAAATGTATATTAGGGGGCGGCAATTTGCCTTTTTGTCCGGGGCGACGTAAACGCTGAAGCGGGCCCTGCTAGAAGTAAAAGATTTTCTAAGTTTGAATATATTGATCGAAGGCACATCACAACCATAATTCGAATGAAAACTGGCCACTGCTTAACAAAAAAACAACTATGAACTGGCATTATGCAGGATTCAAATTGTGAGAGTGGATATGTCGAGAATAATGTCCTTTAAAAAGGAGTGGATATGTATGAGCAAAGACTGGATGAACTGTCTTTGATAATATCAAAGACAATTCACAGGGAATAGACGCCCAGCGAGCCGAAACCGTAATGTACTTCAGGTTCCGTTCTTAAGAGCGCAGCACCTGCGACTTGTAAACCTAATTTTACTATTATTTTAAATATTTGGCATCTCTCGACATGGTGCGATTTCAGTTGCCATGAGGACGATACAACGACGCTAGGAGAGGATAGCTCCCAAGATGCATTCCGTTTCTTATTGGTCGAAACAATTGCACGTTATTATGGTTGTAATATGCAAAAGAAGAAGGGGGATTCTCTGTGGTAATATGTTTTGAATGGTGGGCAATGAACTATATTCCCGGAAATACGTGCAAGCTGCTGTATATCCACTATAATACGGCTCTTGCCCTCTGCTCGCTCGGGGGCTCAACAAACAGGAACTTACCAAAACTAACCCAAGACCTAAGGCAAGTCCAAAATCAGAAAAAAATAAAACGAAATGAAGTATAACAATCCAATCCAACATCTTTTCCAACAACGATCCACACCAACAGTCATTTACAGGTAGTATTTGTACTTAAATCCGTTCGGGGAGCAGCAGTCAGATGCAAGTCAATCATCGCGAAGTCAACTTACGTATTCCAAGCCCCGCCCAATTGTTTCGACCAATTGTAAACGGAATGCATCTTGGTAACTAGCCGCTAATGCGACGCCTTGCGGTGTTGCCGATGTATGTTAAACTTAGCAGAGCTCGATTTAAATCAGGGCAACGCGATGTCGCGTGGCGGTAATCAGTTCAAAAAGCGTACCCAGGTAGCAGAGGTACGTGATAATGACGTCATTTTCAAGTGACATCTCGTCGTAACTCGTCAGCTAACCAAAAAACACGTCATTAAGACGTGATAAAACTCACGTGAAAAGATCGTCAGTAAAATAACGTCTTAGTCACGTCATTTTTTGGTCATAGATATAACGTCAAGAAAAAGTAATGTATTATTTTATATAGGTATATTATAAATAAATTTTACGAGAACCAACTATTTGCAAACCTGTTTTATTTAAATTTTTAAAATATTGACCAGCTTTGGTTTGCATTGGATAAATACCTACATATATTAGGTACCTATATAATGTTATTTTTTTAATGTCAACCACGACAAATAAGGTTTATGTTTTGCGTAAAAAGTACGTCCTAGTTTAATTGTATTTTTAAACAATTTGTCTATTTTAAATAGCTCTCAATAGTTTAATTTTTTAAATCTACGCGCTCTTTATTTGAAGTCGGCGCTACTCAGTGATATAACCTAACCAATCCGGTGCTTTCCCTGCGCTTCTGTCACCGATCGCCGTCCGCAATTCGCCATTTTGCCTTTTCGGCCTTCGTATTGGTCGGTAGCTTTTCGTTCGTTTTTCGGCGTAGGGTAGGTGGAATGGAATGTGGCATTTTTTAGGTTACTAGTCTAGTCTATTTTCAGTTATGGCCTTTTTCGTAAGAAAATTCAGCCAGTAAAGATCTCTATCCGGCTTAGTTAGAGCTGGGGCGACCCATCCCAGATAAGTTACACCTGATGGATAGAGATACTATTTCTAGGGCTCCCTGTATGTCGAGTATGCACTCCAGGGGGCTCAGATCGTTGCATGCACGGCTTGTTTTAAGGTTCGAACACCACCGGCTGGACATTCACACACATTTAGATCTTGTACATGCTCGGTTAGAGTCTTATGCTTCACTCAATGCAGATATAACCAGTTGCTGTCAGAGACACTTCCCATCTCCACAGGGCCCACAGCCCCAATCTCCTTCAGATCACGTATCCACGTGCGAAAATCTGGAAGAATCTTCGTAGGAATCGACCCTACACTAAGTGACCCACCCTAAACACTGTCCCAACCGGCCGCGACTTCCCTTTCGAACCAACGGGGCCCCAAACGCTTCCAGCCGCGAATCACGTGCACTTCCCGTGCGAAGTCAGGTTAGAAAACCCAGGCTCCCTACCCACGTCCGAACACCGCCAACTCCAAAGCGGAAGTCCATTTTTTAGGTTACGATCGATGTGTTGTTACTTTTGTCATTGTATAAAAAGAAATAGTAGGATATTTTAAATGTACTGCATTCTCCTTCGCATATTAAATCATATAAGTTGTAATAGATGGCACTACGAGGCGGAAAACTTAAAAAATAAAGTGTCGCCATCTCTTGAGAAGAAGCTACGTTCTTTTTTTATACAATGGTTGAACCCTTGTTTATCTTCTTATAAAGACAATGGTTGAACAAAAGTGGTAATGGGGATGGGTAAAAATCGTACACTGTTGCCAAATGGCCGCCGGTCTACTTACTCTTTTGCATTCATTGCGTATTTTAAAACGAATAATTTTTCGGAGCCCTTTATTTGATTATTATGATTTCGCGATCGGGTAACGCTGGGTACAAGGCCGTTACGGTGTGAGGCCGATTTCACGGTGGACGTATTTAGGTACCGGCTTACCGTTATTATTATTTTGATATTTTGAATATTGGATGTCGTTCGTCCGCCGCGGGTTGGAATTGATGAGATGAGCGTCAACAACAATAATTATAAACCTAGTGGACTGCCGGCTGCCGGTTATAAAGTATAGAAATCTTGTTGGAATGGGCAGAATGTGTGATTGAAAATATATAAGAGCTGATAATTGTTTTAAATATTCCCTTTGTTTATCGTTATAAAATTGCATAGAATATCCTTGTAAAATTGGGTAAACCATCAACAGAGAACGTGAGCTGGGCAAAATTGGAGATTTTTTTTGGAAACTTGCTATATATGGGGGTTTTGATTTCAAAAGTGACATTAATTTTTTAAAAATATTTTGACCCTGTATACCCCTGTGACCCTAAATTGAGGAAGCCTGCGGTTTTATTCCATAAAATCGGTAATAATTTGTTTTCTATAATATGGAAAAATTTGCTTCGGTATTTTTTTTAAACGGAGGCGCCTATTTTTCCTTCTTGGGGGAAAAATATACTTTTTTTCCGATCGCGTTCATATTCGATAGGTAGGGGTTGCCATGTCATGATCCCAAAAAACAAATTTATGATTTATATCCCCCCAACACCTCCCTTAAAAATTATAAGTTTTAAATGATATGCCCTGGAGAGTTGAAATTCGGTATAAGGGAGTTTTCGGGAATGGGGACTCCCAATATGACCTCAAATTTTTTCTGGGTAAGAAAAAAAAAACGAAAAAAAGGGGAATATCTTCATTTATGATATGGGCGTTGGGGATTTCCGAAGTGACACCAGATTTTTCTTGGAGCGTACGAGGAAAGCTGGATAAGAAAATAAAATAAAAAAAAATTTCAGGGGATGTAGCCGGGGTAAAAAGAAGATCCTGGACGAAAACGGGACACCGTACCCCCCTCCGTTTCGCCAGGGGAGGGGGGAGAAGGAAAAACTTAATTAATTTCAGAAGAACGGGAATAAGAGGTACGGGGTCGAAATTTTTTATGGTAGGTGCGCCCCATGGGGGCACATTAGACCATACGGGGGGACCGGGGCTGTAATTTAAGGGGGGATTTTGGGGGGAAACCGTGGGGGTAGAGGGCTGAAAATTTCAGGGGATGTAGCCGGGGAAAAAGAAGATCCTGGACGAAAACGGGACTCCGTACCCTCCCCCGTTTGGCCAGGGGAGTGGGGAGAAGGAAAAACTTAAATAATTAATTTCGGGAGAACGGGAGGAGGTACGGGGTTGAAATTCTTATAGTTTTTTCATGGGGGGCCACCTTAGACCATACGGGGGGCTCTAATTTATGGGGGGATTTTTTGGGGGAAAACCGTTTTTCGCCCGTATCTCTGCAACGAAGACTCGGATCGAAATTCTGACAAACGATGACCCCGCTTGTTGAAATTTTCACTTCTATCGTGTGGTCTTAAGTACACACATTTTTTTTCCAACGGAAACTAAACTTCCTCTCGAATAACCCAAAAATACTTGTTTTTGAAGGTTATGTTTGAAACTTTTTAGAAGTAAGGTTCCTATGAGAAAAAGCAAATTAAATTATTTTTGTATAGCAGTAGTTTTTTCTGGAAAAAATAATTCCAAATTTATGGGAAGAATACACCTAATCTGGGTTAATAGTTAGCCAAAGTAAGGGAAAAATGACAACAAAATTTTTTTTATATAACTACTGGTGTAGAGAATATATGAAAGGTAAATATTTTTACTCATGCATATTTTTAATGTGTTAGTATTTTTTTGCAATTTTTTTTCCGAGGAAAGAAATTTCGTATTGAAAAAACGCGAAAACGGGTATTTTAGTATTTCTTCTTTTTAATCTTACGTTTTCTTCAAATTTACATTTTCTTATGGTATTACCTTGGAGAAAAAAAATTTTGAGTAAAAAAATATGTTCTCATTTCAGAAAGATGGGATTTAAATAAAATCAATAATACTTTCATTTTCTCGATATCTTTAGGTGATAAGTCAAACTTATTAATTAATTGCAAAAAAAATATTCGCAATGTAAATTAGTTTTTTTTTAAATAGTATTTTCATATATATCACAAGAGAAAAAAATTTTGTCGGCAAAATTTTCGAAAGGTATGAAAATTTGTTGCTTGGCCATTTCGCGAATGATATTTTTGGTATCAAAAATGTCATGAGCGAAATTGCCGAAAAGCAACAAACTTGAATAAAACCTTGAGCAATAATTTTGTCTACACAATTTTTTCTCGAGTGGTATTCGTCATGACTATTTCGCGAGAAAAACTAGACAATGCACCGTATTAACAAACAGAAGCTTTATTTATTTGTTAACAAAATTAAATGTACTATTTAATGACGTTTGTCAAACTCACAATAATAGTTATACCAAACACCTTTTTGATGGACCTGTCATAGTTTTGTCGCTAAAAAATCACTCAATTAACGGGCAGGTAGTAGTTTTGTTAGTAGGAAAGGAGCAATTGCTATGACGTTTTACCAGTAAAAAGCACTCTAGTGAAATACCACTAGTACTTAATTTATTTCCGGAAATTTTTTCTTTTCAAAATTAGGCGAGGGATAATTTTCTTAAAATATTCGTGACCAAGAAAAAATTTCCTGGAATAATTTAAGCACGTGTGGTATTCGGTAAGAAAATTTCACACCAAATTGGTTTTAAATAATATTATTTTAAATTTTATGTTTGTGCCTTTGACACGAGCCTTGAAATGTAACATAGAAGGCTTTGAATGATTTTGATTAGATAGGTATGTATTCCGTTGCCGTAGCAACCCAATCAAACCTAACCTAAATCTTGTGTGTTAGTGCATAGCGTGAGCGTGAAAAATATGATTCGTTTTGGTCAGGAAAGTAACGAAGTTATTCGTAGTGAAATTCAGCACCTAACACCCGTAAATACTAAGAAACCTAAAGCAATTATTTGGAAACAGTTCACTGACTTTTGCTATGAGAAGTCTTATGAATTCGATAGGAAAAACATACCAGTGGAGGAGTTGGCACTGATTTTGGAAGATTATGGTTTTAATATGCGTAAGAAGAATTCAGATGATTACAAGGAGAGTGTCGTCAAAGTGTTATGGAATTCTACTGCCAAACAGTTACAAGAACATTTTTATGAAAAGTATAAACGTAAATTTGATCCCTTTTCGCACGTGGAGTTTGCGAATGCTAGAGCTGCAAAAAACGCCAAATGTCGACAGTTGCAAAAGGATCCCTCTAAACGAAAGGCAAGTGCATCAGTTTTACCATTAGCAAAAATTAAAAAAAAACCTTGAACTCTGGGATGAAAACACTCCAGAGGGATTGCAGAAAAAGTTTTTTTTTCATTATTGCTTATGAACTGGCTTGGAGAGGTGGAGAAGGAGCTTCAGCATGTTTAGAGTATTTTGTGGAAGAAACGGATCATGAAGGAAAGCAACAGGGCGGGCCGGGCGCCTTGAATATGATCCAGTTTTTTCTAAAACTTCCCAAGGAGGATCGAAAAAACTCGCAGACAGTAAATGGTTAGTACCAAACATAATCAATCCAAACAGGTGTCCAGTAAGACATTTTAAAAAATTATTGAGCAAACGGAGTGACGGAATAAAAACAAACCGTTTATTTTTAACCATTAATCCAAACTGGGAACACGCAAATTCCAAAGGTTGGTACAAAAATTGTCCCGTTGGACACAATACCATCCTTTCCTAATTCAAATCAGCGGCATCATTAATTGGAATTGACACGAAGAAAGTTAAAATTACCAATCAGTCTGCTACAGCAACGTCTGTGTCAAATTTGGCAAAAGCTGGAGTTCCCGAACAACAATTAATTAAAATCACGGGACACGGAAATAGCGAATCGATTAAACCATATCTACAAATGATGTAGATCATCATCACGGAATAATTGGAGCCATGATATCTGTTGAAAATATTGTTGTGAGTCAAGAATCTCATAAGCCGCAGTCTTCTACGGTGTACAATAACTGTGTGTTTCACATTACCAATCATTACAATAGCCAAGATGTTACAAATTAATAAAATAAAAATTATTATATAAGTATTTATAAATATGTTAAGTAAAAATATATAAGTAAGCAGGTTTTTTTAATTAAATTTTGTTAATGGATGAAAATTTCAACTAATGGACAATGCATTATGGACAAATATTTTCCCTTTTACCAATTTTAGTGGCAATTTAAATTTGTCATTTCGCAATTTTTTAAAAGCTAAGCTGAATACAAATTTTAGCATACTTTTTAATGTGTATAAAGTTACGAAACGAAACAGTCATTATTGTTGTAACAAATATAACATTAAAAGTAGGAAGCAAAACTGAAATTAAAAAAAAAATACATTATTAGATACGTCAGTTTTAAACCTGACATTTTAAATGCCATATTCATTCGTGCTCCTAGCATTTTTGAATTAAGGGGACAATTTTAATAACAATTTTAATGGCAATTTAAATTTGTCATTTCGCAATTTTTTAAAAGCTGAGCTGAATACAAATTTTATCATACTTTTTGATATTGTTGTAACAAATATAACATTAAAAGTTGGAACAAAACTGAAATTAAAAAAAAAATACATTATTAGATACGTCAGTTTTAAACCTGACATTTTTAAATGCCATATACATTCGTGCTCCTAGCATTTTTGAATTTAAGGGAAAATTTTAATAACAATTTTAGTGGCAATTTAAATTTGTCATTTGGCAATTTTTTAAAAGCTAAGCTGAATACAAATTTTAGCATACTTTTTAATGTGTATAAAGTTACGGAACGAAACAGTCGTTATTGTTGTAACAGGAAGCAAAACTGAAATTAAAAAAAAAATACATTATTAGATACGTCAGTTTTAAACCTGACATTTTAAATGCCATATTCATTCGTGCTCCTAGCATTTTGGATTTAGGGGACAATTTTAATAACAATTTTAATGGTAATTTAAATTTGTCATTTCGCAATTTTTAGAAGCTGAGCTGAATACAAATTTTATCACACTTCTTGATATTGTTGTAACAAATATAACATTAAAAGTTGGAAACAAAACTGAAATTAAAAAAAAAAATACATTATTAGATACGTCAGTTTTAAACCTGACATTTTAAATGCCATATACATTCGTGTTCCTAGCATTTTTGAATTTAAGGGAAAATTTTAATATCAATTTTAATGGCAATTTAAATTTGTCATTTCTAATGATCTTCTTGCTACCAAGGTGAAAAGTAGCCAAAGTACCGATTTTAAACTGTTTATAGCTGTGTAACTACTAACTCTAGAGGTATAACATCATACATAAAATATGCTTAGAATTTTACGAGGAATCGAAAAATAAATACATATATGGGGTGTTCCATTGAAAAAAAATTCTTTTTGTTTTTCCCTGTATACTGATCATTTTTCCAATATTTTTTATACGCAAAAAATAGTATTTTTGTCATACGCTCCCAAAAATTGCTATTTTACGGACTCATTTGAGTCCGTAAAATACTTCTTTATAGGCCTAGTCGTTAAAAGTCGTCATGGCAACTTTTACGGACTATTCCAAAATTCCTGAATATGTCTAAATGTCAAATTTCGAATGACATGACAAAATTGTCAAATAGTTGCTACGATATCAAATTCTAAGCCAACTTTGTCGTACATTATGATTTCAAAAATTATGGTAAATTTGCAAATTTAGGCATTCTGAAGAATTGCAAAAAGCGAATAAATAAAAATTAAATTTTGGGAGCGTATGACAAAAAATAGTGTTTGTCACACGTACCTAAATGAAGTTTTTCAGGACTCATCTGCTATTCCGGACTCGGCTAACGCCTCATCCGGAAACAGCAATGATTCGTCCTGAAAAACTCCATTTTAGGTACTTGTAACTAAAATAACTATTTTGAGTACCGACATAACCATACTTTTAATTTTTTTGGGACACTTAAAATTAAAAAGTTAAAGGGGGGCGGGGCGACATTATAAGGGATCACCCTAATTTTTTAAATTATTTTTGCGAAAGACTTATTTGGCATAACAAAATTTAGCGCGTAAAGTCTCAATAAACTTAGAGATTGTTAAGATTTTTTTAAAAACAAAATAATATTTATAACTTTTTTGTAGGTAGAAACTAGGGGCATAACTAAAAAACTAGATTAACCAAAAACATAATAAAAATGCATTGTTTGTTGTTTGGACTCTTTTTGAACAATTACATCGGTTTTAAAAGAAGATTTTTTGAAAATGTCTAAGTTTTTGCGCACCCTGTACGTATCATCATTGTTATATATAATAAGAATACAAGGATAACATCAATCAGCACGGCCGTATTTCACCTCAAAAGTTTATATGCCAATAAAAATGCACTGAAATAGACAGAAACAAACATACGCCCTATGCTATTATAAAAAGAGGCAAATATAATATATTATGTCGACGGCCGTTCTCATATATCACGTGCGGGGCGACGTCACCGATTGACCCCTCGAACCGCTATGTGAAAATATGGGTACTATTGCAAAACATTTGGGTTAGGCATATACTAATTGGTTGAAATGATTGTATTTTTTATACAATGCTGAAATATACACATTGTATTTTCATAAACTTCTGTTTCTGTTTACATTTAATTACGCCCGCACCCCATACGTGTAGATTTAATAGACTCTAGATTCAACATATAATTAAAATTTGGTTTTCCTTAGTTTTAAAAAAGGTATTTTGCTTGTTACGATGACATTATTAGTTGCCCACAAGTTTTGCCCCACCTGTGAAAATACTCACGGGGCGTGCCTGTTGTTGCTACCTATTTACCTAATGGATAAAAAGCAATATGACCAATTTAAGTATGTACTTACCGCAATTAATCACCCACTTATTAAAATGTTCCTCCCCAACGCGATTTATGGACGGAAACCGGTGGTAAGTGACCGATGGATTACGCCACTTTGAGTTTTTGAAGTTTGTGTAAACACACACAGACATTTTGTACTAAATTAATTAAAAACAGTGTGAAAAATCACATGAAATAATTACTAACACAGTAACACAACCGCAACACACACTCGTGGAAAAGCTACAAGGCGCGCTGAACGAATGAGAAAGAAAACAAAAACAAATACCTAACCTACTCCCATTTCTACGGGAAGCCCCCAAGAACATTATTTATCGTTCTTCGACAACTCCAACTAAAAAATCGGCACATTGGCAACCCCGAATTAAGTTTCAGTTCGGAGTCAGAGTCCTCTATGGGCAATCAAATCTACCCGCTGAATAACAATGAAAACTCATTCACCATTATGTGAACAATCTTCTTATGTCTCGCTTAAATTAGTTTCCGTCTTGTAATATAGATGGGGACGTCCGTGTCTCGGTGGCAACTGTGGGAGAAAACTCAGCACAGGAAATATCCTACTATTTCTTTTTATACAATGCTTTTGTTGACCATCTGTAATAATAATTATTGGGTACCGCAGTGTGTGTGTGATGCAAGATATATTGTTCTAAGCTGGTAAGTGAATCAATAATTTATTTCCTCCAGAGACAATCCTCTTTAGTTTTCCCATGTTTCCAGTTCAAGCTTAAGGCTAAAAACGAGAGTGAAAAATGACGGGATGTCGGACACCTCAAATTATTTGAAGTTCCTTTTGTTTCTTTAGTTTCACCTTCAGTATAAGCGCTTGTTATATTTGGCTTGTAGGATTTTGGTAGTTTATTTAGGCAGGTAGGGCCTAGTCAAATGTAGGGACCTACTTAGTAGCTCGACTTAAAATTAAATTTACAAATTAGTAGGTTTTTTTTTGTAATGGGGCTCTTTAGACTATTTAAATGTTAAATGTCCTAATTTTTTTCTAGTAATCAGTGTACATTATAGGCGCTTATAGTTATATAGCAACTTTGCTAATCGGGGTCAGCCATATCCCAACCGGAATATTTTAAAAACACCTTACAACAAATAATTTAATATATTATTTTTTATTTACACAAAGTAAGTAGTATAGATCACCCATCATGCACAACACACTAATCAATATCTAGAATGTCAAGGTGCTCAAACAGATTTTCCTGCTATCTGCTTGAATATTATTATTCAAGAAATCGGTTGTGATATGGTTATATACCAGACAAAGTCACAATTATCCCACAGTGTGCTGGCGAAGTGCCCGTTCGGAGCAGCGCCATATTGAAAGAAGAACGAGAAGAAGAATTAACACTAAACAAACACTAACCTCTTATTTTTCTGCTACTGTCATCTTTTTATTGAAATATTTTAATTTGTATATTTATATTATTTAGTTTAGCAAAATTGCAAGTGAAGCAATAAAGAGAAGAAGTCAAAAACAACAATAGGACGCTTTAATTGACTAAATGTAAATATATCCTAATCGATGATACGTATCTGCTATGGGAACACAAAACTGCTTTAGAACATTCTAGATACAACACTACTAGTTTGGCTGGAATCGGAATACTATTTTTATCATATCTATCTAAATATTGATTATGATATATCAGATAGTAATTTTGATGAATTAATGAAGATGTTTGCTTGGGGAAGTACAATTAATGGAGAATTAGGCCTTGGTGGCATTGAGGATGAACATATTTTGACACCAAGAGTTCTAGATTGGTATGTATACAATAGTATATTGTGTAACTAGTAGGAAAAGCAAAACATTCTTGGATGACTGTGGTAATTGTTGGACGAGGCACAACCGAGGCCAGCAACACAGAAGTCCATGAATGTGCTTTTCCTACGAGTTGCACTTACTATTTTTTATCCGATCGAAATTAATTAGAATACATATTTATTATCAAAAATAGAGCCAAATATTACTCTAAGTGAAACTATTGTTTTAAATATAAACTCGCATGCGAGCTTGAAGTTTATTACGTAACTCCTTAAACCACAGGTAAATGTTACTTTTAATAAATGTCAGATGTGACAAACAAGGTGTTTGAATAGGACGAAAATGTTATATTCCCGGTCTAGGACGGAAATGTTATATTCCGGTCCAGTTATCTCATGTTGCCAAGCAACGAATACAATATACTGGAATCATGATTTTTGCAGTGAGAAAACACATCACAAAGGTGTAGTTTTTCGTCCGATCAAATAAAAAATTATTATTGCTTCAATCAAGGTACATTTTTTGTTGCTAAGTAGAATAAAATGTCGCAAAAATTGTCTATAAATATTGTTTGAAATGTGTTCCGTTGTTTTGCCAAAATTATGGTAAAAGTAGTGTGTAAGAAATGTTGTGTTTAGCATCAATGTGTTCAGCAGACCTTCGTGTATATTTATGACTGAAAAGCAGGTTGATTATTTCATTAATGAACCAGTAATGTGCAAAAATGCCTTTTGATCAGTGGGTTTAGGAATTTAAAACGTTATCAGATAACATAAACACTAGTATCCCCGAACGAAAACAATATATTAAGGTGGAGTTTTAGCGTATCGCCATTTTAACGTATCGCTATTTGGACGAATCTTGGAATAGACAGTTTTGAATGTCAATGGTTGACTAGGTACCTTTTAGACAATTTTATCATTGTTGAATGTTTGTAAATAACTGTTTATTATCAAAACAACTACTGCCATGGGTAATAGGCTGCTCAGCCAGCTCAATATAAATTTAGTCCTGTAACAAATAGAAATTTAACATCTAAAATTCCATCAATATGGCACTGTCATGCTGTAAATGCTTTTTTAAGTGTATATTTAAACGCAGGCCTAAAGGTGAGGATGTGTTTGGCGCCTCGTGTGATCTTTGTTCTAAATCTTTTTGTAAAAAATGTGCAGAAATCTCATCATCAGAAGAGGATGCTTTAGTTGTAGTTAACCGTAAACTTTTATATTACTGTAATGATTGCCGGTGCCGTATAGTTGACAACAAAAATTGCGAAAACATTAAGAAGCTCTCTGAGGCTTATGATAAAGTTAAAGCTGAATGTGGAAAAAAGGAGGAAATAATCGCAAGATTACAAGTAAACTTTGAGAGCGATAAAGATGAAATGCAATCTGAAATCAGCAAACTACTCAAAGAACTAAAGGCCAAACAACGACATATTGAAAGACTTAAACGTGGTACTCAAGATTTTGAAGAAGCGGTCTGTGCGAGAGAACAGGATGTTGAAGCCATAATTAGCAAGCAAAAAATGGAAATTCAGAAGCTAAACAAGGAAATTATAGAACTGCTAAGTACTAACAAAAAACTTACCGAGCAAATTGATGAATTACATGAAAAATCCACGTGCCTCGAGAGAAAATTAAGTGAGTTAAATGTCTTAAAACAAAATATGTTGACAAGTATTGACGTTCTGGAGACGGAAAAGAAACAGTATGCAACAGATCTTAAAAAGACGTTGTATGACCTGTGCAGTACAAGAGACAACCTGGCCAATTTGCGCAAGATTCATTCTAACCCAGAAAATCTATATGAAGAGTTAACTAAAGAAGATCTGGGTAATAATGCCATTAAAACTGCGGGTTTACTAAAGAACATAATCCAGTCACTGAAAATGATCAAACAACTAAAAGTAATAAACTGCTTATTTTAGGAGATCAAGAGAGCTTTCATATGGGCAATGTTTTAAGATCTAAGACAAAGGATTTTATAATCCAATCAATAATTAAGCCTAATGCCGAATTTATTGACGTTATAATAGACGTAGTATCATTGACCAAAATGTTCACTTTGAATGATTATGTAGTTATTTGTGCAGGTCTTAATAATTTTAAAAATAGTAACTATCCATTATTTAAAGATATCAGTGCAAGTTTAAAATGCTTGGCACATACAAATGTTATAATCTTAGCTGTACCTTATAAAATGTCTGTTCAAACAAATCTCAAGATATTTAAGTTTAATAGTAAACTTTACTTATATATACAAAGGCTTAACCAATTTGTTCAAGGTAAATTTTGTTTTCTAAATACTAATTTTAGGGGGATACCATGTGGAAAAGATAAAATCTGCAATGATATTTTGAAACTAATATTTTTTGTGCCTAGAAACAATCTTGTGTTTATTGACTTGTCTGATTCAGTAGATTTAAATGTGAACAATGTAAATGTACCGCAGATTGATGGTGTGGCTAAAAATTTAAATGAAAGCGATCGAGATAACGATTTTTTTTAGATACAGCCCCTTTTATAAAAGGGGCATCAAACTCCAACGTTAGCCCTAAGTTAGTAAGAAAATGTAAATCCTCTCTATCTATCAGTAAAGCTACTATATCGGTATTTGTATTGAACATTCAATCCTTACGAAGAAAATGTGATGAATTGTATATTTACTTAGAAAGTATTAAGTTTCCAGATTTGGTTCTTATTACTGAACACTGGCTACGCCCAGATGAATGTTTTTTGGTAGAAGGTTATACTACTGTATCATTGTTCACCAGATCCAATTCAATTCATGGGGGCACACTTATACTTATTAAGAAGAGATGTAACGAATGTTTGAGGGAATTCGTTTCCTTTGATAAATTTGATTACCTGCGTGAAGAATTTATATTCGAGTTCTCTCTGGCATTTTGTAAACGAAGTAACTTATATATACTCTGCTTATATCGATCGCCAACAGCTTGTCTTAATACATTCATGCAAAAATTGGATATAATGTTGTCTCAGCTACCAGTAAACTGTAAATTAGTTCTTGCTGGTGACTTGACTGTAAACTACTGTGATAGATCTCCTGGTTCCATTTTCATGTCAAATCTTTTGTCTTCCTATGCCTTGGTGATGCATGTTAGCGCTCCTACACGTATAACCCATAGTTCCAGTACATTGCTTGATTATGTGTGTTCAAATATACACTGTTTGTCTTGTGAGGTAATGAGTGCGGGGCTCTCGGATCATGAAGCTATAATTGGCGAATTTTCATATTTAACAAGCAAAATGAGCTCTTCTCAGCGGGAGTTTAGGCGAATATTTAGCACTGGAAACTTCAACAACTTTCACAGATTTTGTTTGGAGGTCAATTGGCAGGGAATAGTTCGGTCTCCGGAGCCGTTTTCTACATTCCATGTTGTTCTTTCGGATGTTTTCAATAGGGCGTTTCCATTAAGACAAGTAAGGACACAAGTGGGAAAAAAACCTTGGCTCACACCTGGCCTCCGACGATCAGGGGCAAACTTACGTAGTCTTAATTACCTACGGAAGTATCTTTATAGTGAAAGTTTAATCACTTACTGTAATAGATATAGATCTATCTATCGCAAGCTTGTACAACACAGAAAGAATTGTTACTACGGGCGACGAATATCATCGGCTTCAAACAAGTCTAAAGAAAGCTGGGTAATAATTAATGAATTGAGAAATAAGACCAGACGAAATGCTCCGGTGACCGAGGTTGACCCTGACTCGCTAAATAATTTTTTTTGTAACGTTGCAAGTACCTTGATCGAGAAAATTGCTACAAACGCCGACCCTCTGGAAATTTTGAGAAATGTTTCTGTTTCTGTTCCTGGTTCATTTCTTTTTCTGCCAACAGATCTTCATGAGGTAAAGGCAACCATACTTGCGTTAAAGAACAAGAAATCTCATGGGGAAGATGGTATCTCTGCAGAGGTGCTACTAAGACTACCAGATTGTGCTTTGGAGACTTTGATATTTGCCATCCATGACGGCTGGCATAGGGGTATATTTCCGTCTTGCCTAAAGTCAGCTATGGTAATACCATTGTATAAGGGTGGTGACCGTAAAGAACCTTCCAACTATCGTCCAATCTCTTTATTGTCTACACTTTCAAAAATTGTTGAACGGCTTGTTAAGACTCGAATGTGGAACTATCTTCAAACCGTTGACGCCATCACACCATGCCAATTTGGCTTCCGGCCGTCTAGGGGGACTCATGACGCTGTTCAAAACCTCCTGGAAGATGTATACATGGGTATTAATGGGCATGAGGCTGTGGCGGCAGTGTTCTGTGATCTGACAAAGGCCTTCGACTGCGTTGATCATAGAATACTGCTGGCAAAGCTTGAGTGCTATGGGTTCCGCGGTACTGCCTTGGCCTGGCTTGCATCCTACTTGGATGGTCGTACTCAGTCGGTTGTGTCGGGTGGAGAGAGGTCGTCAGCATTGAGGGTGGAGTCAGGAGTCCCCCAGGGGTCGGTTCTTGGACCCTTATTGTTCCTGATTTATATCAATGACTTGACTTGCGTCGAAATTGGTGGAGGTTTCACAATGTTCGCCGACGATACCGCGGTATCATGGCATGGGCATGATGTTGCGGGACTTGGCTCATGTATCTCGGCTGACCTAAAAAATATTAAGGATTGGTGTGATGCAAATCGCCTTGTGTTCAATGCTGATAAGACAAATGTTCTTGCATTTGGTTGTGATCTGGAAGATGTCTATCTTGAGGGTTGTACTGTTCAGACTTCTGGAATGTCTAAGTTTCTGGGACTTGGGGTTGATAAACAGCTTCGTTTTGAGGAGCATATCTTGGGGTTGGGTAAGACGTTGTCTTCTGGATGCTTTGCGGTAAGAGTGGTGAGACAGGAACTGGGTCAACAGATGGCTAGAATGGTGTATTTTTCATTATTCGAGGCACATCTCCGGTATGGTATTCCCTTTTGGGGAGCAAGTACGCACAATTTGCAAAATATACTTTTTGTCTTGCAAAAAAAGGCTGTTCGCTTCATTGCCAATATCAACCAAAGAGTGTCATGTAAACAATACTTTATTGATTTAAATCTTCTTACCCTACCATCTCTGTACATACTTGAGACTGCGTCATTGATTTTTAAGAACCGTCATATTGCACAAGCTCGCGAACCGCAAAGGGTCACAAGGCAGATAGATGATTTGCCTTTACCAATACCAACAAAGGCAATGGTCCAGAGATCTATCGTATATAATGGCAAAAAGATATTTAATCACCTTCCTAAAGTGTTAAAAGCATCACCAACTACTGGACATTTTAGAAGGGCACTAAAAAGGGTGTTAATCCCAAAAGCCTACTACAGCCTAAATGAATTTTTTATGGGTCGTCTGTAGGATTTAAAGCTTAAACTTTTAAACTTTTATATTGCTTATGTCTTGTTCTTTTTAAATGATTAATGTTTTTCGTTGTTTTTATTGTCTTGTTTTTTACATATGTTAGGGTTAAGTTTTTTTATAAGATTTTGACTTTTTTCTTAAATTTAATAATTATTGTATCGTAATGGTTAGACTTATTTTTAACTTGCTTTGTAAATAGGGACTAACATTGTTTCTTTACAATAAAGCACTTTGACTTTGACTTTGACTATTATGTATAAATCCTAAATCCATCAGATATTCTATTTAGTGATAATCGAGTTTTTACGATCGTACGGGTACATATTTAATACGGTCCGTTATTACACTGTAATTTCAGCATTTCTCGTCGTAATTAAATCGTCATTTTTTGCATACCTTTTAAGTGCTAACTCGGCTATCTTTTGCCAAAGTTTCACGTGGTGGCGTCTTGTCGTGTAATCGGAATTCAGTGCTTTGTTCTGATTTGTTTATTGCCGCTAATCATTATTCTTCTGTGTACATTTGAAACACTACATTCCATTTTTTGAAAAAACTACATTCCATTTATTGCTAAGAAACATATAGTGCATTTCACCAGCTGATTTCAGCAGTCGTCGTTGCTTTTTGAACAAGATTCGCATATAGTCGATTTCACCTAATCTAATCATTAGAATCATGTTATGCTCAAAGTGTGAAACTGAGTTAACTGAGAAGGAAGTAAAATACAAGATTATCTGTGATTTCTGCAATGCCGTAAACTGCATAGCATGTTCCAAGTTTTCTGCCTCAGAAGCCCAAGTAACACAGATGAAGACCAGAGTCAAGCTGTATGCTTGTAATGATTGTGTGACTTCCGTCAAGACACATAGTAATGATTCAGTTGGTGGTATAGCCGACTTAAGGAACCAGATGCAGGATGCTTTTAATACGTTGTATAGCAAACTTTCAAACAAAATTGCTCTAAAGCTTGACGGTGTAGGCAATTCATTGCAGGACAAGTTCTCTGGCTTCCATGACCAGATGGCCACATTATCAACTGGCCAAGAATGTTTGAAGTCTGAGTTGCAAGAAGTCACAAAAAATATTACCTTTATCAAAAGTGACATTACTGATAACTTGGATAAGTCAAAGAAGAGCATCCAACAGCTTACTAAGAAGATCAACGGTAATGTTGATGTTCCACTTTCAACAACTAGGCAGGGTGATATTGATGATATCAGGCAAGAATTTGACAAAAAAATTAATGTCATGCAAAAAGAAATGCAGGAGCTTAAAGCTACTATAAAGCTTCTGCAATCAAAGGAGCTGCCCCCAAGTGCTTCAGCAGCGGCTGGTCACATCCAGAAAACCACATTTAGTGTTGGGGGGAACCAATCTATATCAACTTCAAATCCTACTCATCGAGTTACAGACATCTCACAACAAACATCAAAATCGGATCATCCACCTGGAAATCGTTCTTCAACTAATCGTCCGGGGATCGGCACGGGAGCAACAGTCAGCTCCTTTACAGCTGCTGAGCACAGGCAATGGATATATCTGGGGCGTTGTAACCCTGGAACCACTGAGAAGGATGTAATTGAATATGTTACAAAAAATCTGGAAATTAGTGATGTCCGGTGCCATGTCCTCGACAAAAACGAAGATGTGTGTTCATTTAAAATAGGAGTCAAAGAAACCCTTTTGGATCCTGGATTATGGCCCACCGGAACTGCCATCAAGGAGTTTCGTCCACGTAGACAACCTATGAGGAATGGGAATTTTCAACCGGTGAACAACCTACCAGCAAACCTTTAGAAAAAGTCACAGCTCTGTACCAAAATGTTAGAGGGTTACGTACTAAGCTCAAGGAGTTCCTGTCACCAGCGTTATCTGAATTATATCCTGTTATCGCCTTAACGGAAACATGGCTGGACTGTAATATTAATGACTCGGAGCTTCTTTCTAATCGTTATATAGTTTATCAGAATGATAGAAACAGTAAAAACAGTGCGAAAAAGCGCGGTGGTGGAGTTCTTATTGCTATAAAATATGGGTAGCTGTTCAACTGGGAGGGACCAACTACTGTTTTGGTACTGTATATATTCCTCCTGGAATGAATTCTTCGACGTATGCTGCTCACATTGCATCGGTGGAAAGGGCCCGTAACCAATTTGAAAACGTTATAATCATTGGGGATTATAATCTCCCGCAGATACAGTGGTCACACGCCGAAGATTATGCAGGTCTTCTTCCGACCAATGTGGGGAGCGCGAATGAGGTCATTTTGTGTGATAACATGGCCTTTTTGGACTTGCGCAGTATAACGGGATGAGAAATAACAATATCATAATTTTGGATTTGTGTTTTTGTAACTTTAATGTGGAAACTGTAATTCAATGCGATGGATTGGTCAGCATTGACTGTCATCATCCTGCTTTGGAAATTTCCATACCTATTCATAACACTCAGAAGCTTGAATCTAATTGTGTTTGGCATTTTGACTTTAAAAATGCTGATTATCATATGTTAAATACCTATTTTTCTTCTATAGACTGGAATTCTGTAATGTCTGTAAATATTAATTCTTCTGTAGAGAAAGTTTATGATGTTCTGTATGAAGGGTTTGAAAGGTACGTACCTATTAAGCAAACTGTCGATAGTAACTTTCCCACCTGGTTTTCTAATAAATTAAGAAAGTTAATTTTTAAAAAGAAACAAGCTCATAAAAAGTTTAGGCAGTTCCAGCAATAATGTTTTTTCGGAATTGAGATACCAATGTAGAACGTTGACTAAACTTGACTATAACTGCTACATTAGACATGCGGAGAACTCTATTACTGGTAATCCTAAATATTTTTGGAATTTCGTAAAATCCAAAAAGGACACTGGTGAATGTCCTAAACTTATGAGGTTAGATGACAGTACGGCTGATAGTAGGGAGGGCATTTCTGATCTTTTTGCAGAATACTTTGGTTCTGTTTATAGTCCTCACTCAGATGACTTTGACTCAACATTTACTTCTCCTATTTTCGACCAATACTCAGATATGTACCTCACAGCTACTAATATAGAATAGGCCTTCTGAGAACTTGACCCAAATAAGCCGATGGGACCTGATGGCGTTCCTCCTTCTGTCCTTAAGTACTGTGCTTTCTCTCTATATATTCCCCTATACTTGCTTTTTAGCCAATCTCTAAGATCTGGAGTGTTTCCTCTGGTGTGGAAAAAATCCTATGTAAAGCCCATTTTTAAATCAGGTGATAGAGGCGACATTCGCAATTATAGACCTGTAAGTATATTGTCAACAATTCCTAAATTATTTGAACACTGTGTAGAGCTCAAACTCAGTAATGTTTATGAAAAATTACTAATATCGAAACAGCATGGTTTCATATCGGGGCGGTCAGTGGATACAAACCTATTTCTTTACACCAACCATGGCAGCTGGAGCTGAGGACTTTAGCAAGGCTTTTGATAAAGTCAATCACTCCCTACTGTTGTTTAAGTTGTCTGAATATGGTATCTCGGGTTCATTATTATTATGGCTCGAGTCCTACCTCTCGGACCATTATCAGCAGGTTAGGGTGGAAGGCTACTTATCTGACGAATTTTCTGCTACTTCAGGAGTACCACAGGGCTCCCATCTGGGTCCTTTGCTATTCAATCTTTTTATTAATGATATAGGTGCCTCAATAAAATCTAATTTCCTATTATTTGCAGATGATCTCAAAATATTTACTAAAATCTCGTCTTCGTACGATCAAATCATTCTTCAGAGTGACAAATGAAATATGTAAGTGGTGTGTTATTAACGGTATGTGTTTAAATTCTGACAAATGTTTTTCTATTCGATTTAGAAGATTGAGGACTGAAACCCCATTATTCTATAATGTAAATGGCGTGCTTTTAAAGGAAGTGTCTGTTGTCAAGGATTTGGGTGTCTACTTGGACAGTAAACTTTCATTTACTGAACACTATGAGAAAACTATTGGTCGTGCAAACAAAATGCTGGGCTTTGTAAAGAGAGTTTGCCAAGATTGTACGGATGTAAATACACTTAAAATTCTTTACATTAGCTTTGTCCGATCAATAATGGAGTTCTCCAATGTCGTTTGGTCACCCTTTTTTTAGGCCTACATTGAACGCCTTGAAGGTATTCAACTTAAATTTATTAAATTTGCCAGGTATAAGCTGAGTGGAAGGGGAATTGATCTTTCAATTACACAAACAATGTCCTATTTAAATATCCACACTTTAAAATGCAGAAGAGAGTATTATGATGTTTGCTTTATATTTAAAATATTAAATAATCATATTTCTAGTCCCGAATGCCTCACTGCGTTGAATGTGCATGTTCCTGCTTATAGAACACGTAATATTCCTCTAATGCATCTAACTCAATGTCGAACTCTCTACTTTATGTACAACCCAGTTAATAGAATGTGCATTAATGTGAATACTTACTATGATAGGCTGAACTTTTTTTGTGTATCTAAAGACAGATTTAAAGATATAGCTAAGAAAGTTATATTAGAATAGGTTGCTTATGTATAAATATCCTGTAAATATGTATACGTTAAATATATCTATAATTTTATTTTGATTTCTATTGTTTAGATATTCTCGACGATAATCTGTATTTCTCAAAAAAAAGATCTTATGTTTATATATTAAGCAGAGTTACTTAGCCACTTGATGTAAATTCAAATTCATGTATTCATGTTATCACTACAAAAATGTATACTTATGAACTTGCAAGTACAAAAAGGCTTGTTGTGAAATAAAATAAAAGAAAATAAGTGAACCAGAACACATCAAAGACAAAGTTCTAAAGAGAAACATTAGAGAAACAACACATTAAACTGTATACGAACATGTACATTAACACTTATTAAAATTCTTCAATGCTGTAAAAACTATTCTTTCAGAGTTTTGGGGGAATTGTTTTACAGTTGTTGGTAATTTATTAAACAGCTTCACTGCAAGATGTTCCGGCGTGGTTTCACGCTTTCCCCGCTTACAACGGGCAGGAAGAAATTTTGTCCTATTCGTTGTGTCATGGTCATGTATATCCTCATCTGTTTACAGATTACGTCTTTGTCTTATGTTTTAGGTGATTTAATCTTAGAGCATTGTTTGCTTATGATGTGTATTTCTGACGATTGTAAAACTCTGTTACTAACATGAATAAAATTTACTTTACTTTACTTATGATTAAGAATGTGTCGAGGATGTACACTGAGAGGAAAGGGAGACTCCCCAGATAAGCAAAAGTGCCCCTGCAATACTCTCTGTATCCTTAATCAGTTATTATTCTAATGACTCATCTTTGGAGTCCGAATACACTGTGTGCATGAGAAGTTTCCCATGCCAACACACCATAGGAGATGACACTGTGAAATAGTGCATATATTGTTTTGGTTGTTTATTTGGAAACACCTCCCATCAGGTTATGTAAAACATATGCATTACAATTCAGTCTTTTACATATGCATGGAGGTCCTACATTAGTCTGCTGTCCAAACCTTGATCCAAATAGACTCCTAAAAACTTGACAGATGCCACATTATTGCTGGAATTATTGTGCCTCAGAGTAAACATCATGGTTTGAGTTTCAGCATAATTCAGTAGTAGTTTGTTTGCCAAAAATCATTCTTCCATGATGTGCTTCTCATTCATATTTTTGAAAGTTCTATATTCTGAAATTCCACTTGTAAACACAGTAGTATTATCAGCAAAAAGTATGTAATGTCCCTATCGTTGACTTAGTGGAAGGTCATTAATAAAAATTAAGAATAGTATTGGTCCTAAGACTGATAATTCGGGGACAATTCCGTATTATGCTGTGACGATGGTTGCCCATGACATTGGCTTCGAAGCAGTAAAAACAGTTTGTCATACACTGGTGGAGTCAAACCCTCAGTATGGTATTTCTTATCAGCGACATTCTAACCAAACTGTAGTGAGTTCACTGTTCATTTTCCGGTAAGGAATATTTGTGATGTTGGCGTTCGAGAATGTTGTCAACCTTTGTTTAGGTCAAGAGGATCTCAACAGTCCTTTAGAAGGTTAGCAAAAAACATACTGAGTTGGGGGAGTGTTATGAGAACCCTGTGTGAATTGTCAAAACATAGTTATATTGTTTTCTTTGTAAAATAGCTTTAATGCTAACGGCAAATTTAGTGCCTATCTTTGTACGTTCCTGTTGGTTTAGGTGAAATTTATTTAGGTGACCTTTCGAGATATTTCTTTTTTTATATAGTTTCTTTGTTTGTATAATTTGTTTTATTATCATTTTATTGTTGCTTTTGTCGTAATAGCTTTTTTAACAAGACATCATGTCTTAAGCAATAAAGCATATTTTGAATTTGAATTTGAATATAATTTATTATTATGAGTATTAATTCTGAACTTTAACTGTATATAACACCTTAAGAAAAAATTTGTTTTATCCACAATACTACCAAATTACAATTTTCAGAAGCACAACGCGCGTTTTGCCAGCAATGTTTGTGTTTTGGTATTCTGTATAAAATTGTAGTGCATTTTACCGAAAGTTCAAAACCCTAACTTAGAAAACAGAATATGTGACTGCTACTCATCCTACTTAGGTACTTATAATTTTCCCAGTGTATTATGGTGCATTAGTAAAATAAATAAATAAATAATCTTTATTTTTCTTTTAGACAAAATACAATTTGTATAGGAAATTGTCAAACAACAACTACTTACAGCTCTACAAGGCTGTGTAAAATACTCCTCTACTGAATACAGACACTTAGACACGAGAAAGTCTTTTAAACGCTTTTTAAATATCACAAAGCTATTGAAAAACCTAACACCACCGACCCTAGATAATTTATATGAGCTTTTGTATTTAGCAAATAGTACTCCAAAATCATCCTTTGCTGTAGTATTATTTGAGTGGATTTCACTATTGAGCAAAAAATCTTTTTTATTTTTATACACATAAACACACATTTCAAACACATAAAGACTATACAATGTTAAAATATTAAAGGTTTAAAATATTTCTTACGCGAGGTACGTTTTGAGATCCCCGCCATACATCTGATAGCTCGCTTCTGAGCCAAAAAAAAACATTAGTGGAATCAACTGACCAACCCCACAAAATTACTCCATATCTTAATCTACTCTCAATGTGAGCATAATAGACTTGTACAATTTGAGTTTCAGTCAAAATATTCTTTAAATTATTTAAAATATATACTTATGTTGGATCCCAACAGGGACAGTAAATGTTTACAATGACTTTTAAGAGTCATATTTTTATCAATAAATATGCTAAGAAATTTAACATCATTGCTTGACTCTAAGGGAATATTGTCAATATTGATGGACAAGTTCCTGCATGGCTTTTGTACATGATGAAGACGAATAAAAATGTTTTTGAGGGATTTAAATAATTATTTACATCCCTTAAGATTAAATTACAGGAATTCTCGCCAAAGAAGCATCGCATTTATCAGTGTTTGGTACTGTAAAATCGTCCGCAAATTCCTTAAGGTATTTTCAAAATGATCTGAAAGTTTTCCAAGATTGGAGAAAAGAATTGGACCTAATATAGATCCCTGCGAAACACCCATTTTTACAGATGACAAATCTGAACTTATCACATAGGAAAACAACCATCACCGTACATCATACTAACGTATTGCTTTCTTTCACATAAAAATGTCTCAACAAAATCTAAAGGTGGTCCGGTAATACCAAAACAACGCACTTTATCAAGCATCAGATCGTAGTTGACACAGTCAAATGCCCGGCAGAGGTCGCAAAAGACTCCAGCAGGACACTCTCCTGACTCAACAGCTTCTAAGATAGATTTCAATTTGAATAGTGGATATCCCATCACGAAAGCCGTACTGGTCATCAGACAGTATTTGATACCTATCCAAGAAGTACAAGCACCGTACCTTGCACGGCACACACAAGACGGTAAAGCAACTTCCCGGCTGAAATTGATCCGCAGCGCGCATATACATATTATGGAAGAGAGCATTAAATACATCATGCAAGACGTGCCGCTATTTCGTATTGTGTTGTGTTTTTAAGTGTGCCGTGATATTGAATTTGTCCCTACTATTAATATTCCTGGAAAACATTCACCCATAGACTGTCGAAGAGACAACGGAATCGTGAAGTTAGTGCGATTTTACTTAGAGGATATTTGTGCAGAAAATAACACAGCTTTGTTATCACCAGTGTTGCCAAATAATATGAATGTTGATAGCCAATCACCTGAGGAAAACGCAGTTCAGTTATCTAATGCAGTTGTCAGGAGCCTATCGCCAAGGTAATTTATGGATAGATTAACAATTTAAGAACATTTAATAATGTAAAACTAATTGTAGTACAAGTCAAGAAGTTACAGTGAACCTTAAGGATAGAATCTCAGAGCTCGAGAGGGAGAATTTTGAACTGAAACAGAAATTACAGGAGGCAGAGAATGTCACTGCGGAAAAGTATCAGAATATTTTGGCTAAGGTATTCACACCAAGTCAGATAAGAAATTACTTCACCCTAATCAAGGAGCAAAATTCGCTGGACCCCAGAAGACATTGCCTCCGCTGTGTCATTGAGAAGTGTGAGCCCGAAAGCATACCGATACTTAGGAACTCATGACTATCCTTTACGGGCATTATCGACATTGCGAAAATGGGTAACTAATTTTGATGTAAGTTGAGGGTTACTCAAAGGTGTTTTGGAAGCAACCTAATAAGTTTGATCAGCCTATGACAAAATCAATTTCGGAAACAATTATTGCGGCACTTTACAACTTGAGATTTGTAGTAGTCGGGATGGTCAGTGATATGGGCACTACTAACACTAAGTTGTGGAGAGACTTAAATGTTGGTCACAATAAAAATTGATTTTTCCAACATCCTATCAACAGTGAATTGCAGATTTTTGTTTACGCTGATGTGCCACATCTACTGAAGTTCAGTAGAAATCACTTCATCGACCATAGTTTTAACACAGAGATCATATTATAAATGTTGATTATTTTCGAAGCGTTTTACACATATCCACGTCTGAGTTAACATTGGTTCCCAAATTAACTGAAAGTCACCTTGACGTAAAAGGTACAATGCGCCAACGTGTCCGTCCTGCTGCATAAATGTTGTCCAATTCGGTAGCAAAGGCTTTGCATTATTGTGGCGAAAGGGGACTTATGCCGAAAAATTGTTTTTGGCAGGAGGCTGCTGAAACTGTGCAACTGTTCAACGACTGGTTTGATTTATTGAATTCCAATTCAATTCAGAAGGGGATATTGTTATCAAACAGGGTTTGATAGAGATGTATGTGACTATCTAAAAACGCATAATATGTCGAATACATCCTAACAACTAGAATAGACCAATATGTATTGGAGAATTTTTTCTCTTATATTAGAGGCATTGGTGCTACCACTGTATACCTTGTTGATATTTCGAAACAATACTCCAATTAGGAGTCAAAGTTGTCAAAGTGGTATAAAAAGCTGCGAAGCAGACCATACCCGTAGACTTTGGAGACTAGAAGGTCCACTCTCAGTCGGCACTTTTGATGTAGCGCTTACAAATGCGAGACGCCAGACTTTAGACGAAACAGGGTGAAACGTGGGACGAGGCCTGAGCGGTTAGGCAGCATTTTGCCAGGTTCCGTGACGGGGCAAGGAGGAAAATACTGGGGGCGTGGCTTAGAGTGAACCTTGTAGTCTATTGTTAATGTTCGGTGCTTTGGTCCACAGTGCGAACTACTGAAGGGGAAAAGCCCCCCTGGAAGACCAAACCTCTTATACCTTAAAAAAGACCTGTCAGAGCGAACTACCGAAAGGGGAAAGCCCCTCTGACAGGCAAGTACTCTCTTAAGAAGTGAGCATCTTAAAATTAATAACGTCATAAGGCGACGTGCTGATTAAATTAATAACATATTAAAAGTAAATTACGTAGATAAATAATTATTCAGATTGATTGGTCTATAACGCCCTTCTGGCCAGCTCCCTCTGCTCAATCGCTGTTAATAAATTTTGAGAAGAAAAACCTCTGTGACTTACGAGATATGCATTATTGGATGCTCTGATAATACCACATTTATACTCAACCTGAAGCCAATAGATTTTCAACTTGTTTAACCTCCTGAGTGTTTCTATCGATCATCTGAGCTACGCAACCTGAAAGAGCACGGAGTAATTACAACGAGCAGTTCCTGTGACAATATCCCTTTAATGCGGACAATTTGACAGTTCGGACGTAACGAGCACTATCTTTCCGGATTAGTCCAGATTATCGAAGGTGTACTGTATATAACGTCATAATAGTAATAATGAAAATAATAAATTACATGTAGTATGTTTTTTTTAGGTATCTAGCTAATAAAGTGATAGAATGTGCTCTGGGTGATAATCATACTCTTTTTCTCACCAATGAGGGAAAAATTTACTCTTGTGGAAACAATGACTACGGACAGTTGGGACATGATCAGCCACGGAAAAGGCCACGTATGTCTTTATTTAGTATGTCATATTTTGCATTATGTGTATTTGAAGAGCTGAAAGAAATAATGGTCTGAATGTTTTGTTGATGATATCATCTTTCACAACTTATTCATTTATCTATTATATACTTTAGATTAACTCAGCCAACAAAATCAATAGCACCTAGCAATTTTGACCAATAGGAACATCACACCAACGGAATTGTTTAAAGTAGAATTTTTAATTTCACATATTTAAACGTTTGCTATGGACATAGTATAATTGAATTTTTTGATGATTATAACGCTCACGTCTCGGAGAACCGTCTGGAGAATATCACTAGTGTATGTCAGACTATTTTTTTTTCTATAAATATACTTACTCCAACATATTTGACCTCATGCAATGTTGGAAATTTGTCAATAAAACTTATGCAGGGAAGGGAAACCATGATTCTACTAATTAAATTAATATATATTTTTTGGACAAAGGGCACATTTTGTGTTTAGTTAACAATTAAAAATTGAAAGGATCATTGTTTATTTCACTCTTCTTTTGTCTAAGTAAGATTTACTCATTATTCATGGGGGTTGGTGAAATATTTTATAATTTCATTCTATCATTTTACTTATTAGTTTACTTTATTTTTTATATTCAGGCTTTCAGAAAATCAAGACTACCAAATATTGTAGTGAAGTTATCAGTACGTCTTACTATGATGTTTTGTGGAGAATTTCAAATTGGGTCATACTTTATTGAGACTGATAAAACTCAAACCTACAGTTTATGTTTGTAAGAGATCATGTCTAATTACAAAAGTAATTAATTAGTGATGTTGATAATCGTTTTGGGCATTTCGCAACTTATGAATTTTCTATGCCCTATTCCTTATTTTTTTATGCCCTATTCCTTTAAAATTTTGTCTAATAATACCTGGATTAATTATTTATTTTCGAAGATCTTGGTATGAATAGTTTACAAAGAACAATCAGTATATTAAAAATGTCATTACACATGTTATTGAAAGGGGTCTCCTTGGTTGATATTGCAATATTTCTAGTTATGTTTATAATATAACCGCTCCATTAGATATTAGGTATAGCATAGCCACATTCGGGAACATAATATTATTACCAAGGTTCAATTGATATCGCAAATTATTTGTAGTTATAAAACTGAATATGCTTGATTTTTCTCACTGGGATATTTTGATGGCATTTTATCGAGGGTATTTTACATGAATTTGTGTCTTAAGTCTTCTCCAAGACTGCTCTTGGAATTACCTTGCAAGGGTAGTTCAAATGGAGAACCAATGTAAACTGCTCCTTAAAAGTTAGGGATATTAAAATTCGTAACTCATTTTTAAGTTGTAATCATTTATTAAATATTTAACGCATTTTGCAGTGCAAGACATCGCCAGAAACAGCAGACTTTCTACTTTTACATGGTGTTTGAAAAACATTCTTGGAGAGGCACTTGACAATTATACAGAGCGGGAAAGAAAGGGATGCAAAAACATTAAATAATATAAAGCTGTACCATGTGTGACAAGAAGTGTGAAGACAAGTTTCTCCAAGTTTTGGATTACTTATAATATTCCCTTTCAATTCAGGATAGGAA